>VYZU01004153.1:7443-36718 GCA_013401355.1 Ceyx cyanopectus
CCCCCAAATCCCTTTCTGCAGAGCTGCTTCCCAGCCCCTCATCCCCCAGCCTGCATTGACAGTGAGGGTTGTTCTGACCCAAACACAGAGTCACTGCACCACAAGAAGGATACACTCACTTCACAGCAGCAAGAGTGTGGACACCAGTGAGGTTAGTTCCCATATGTTGGGTAATTGTTGGAAGGAAAAATATGAGAAGTGAAAGGAACAGGAGAGCCTCATCCTCTGTGTGAGCTGTGCTGTCAGGCACCAGCCTGGCTCTCCTGTGCCCTGCAACAGCTCGTCGTGCTCAGCTTCAGCATGAGAGAGATGCCATGAGAACAGAGCCTCCTACCCTGCAGTTTGGGGTTTCTGCCTGAAGTGCCTCATGTCCAAGAAGGTGGCATTGCTAGCTGAGTGCCCAGTTATGGCTCTCAGTTTACCCTGGTGAAGTTTCCAGGGGTCAGGGTGTGTGGTGCCAGGGCTGGAGCCTTTCAGTGGGGGGAATGCCAGTGTTTATGCTTTTGGAAACTCATTTTGCCTGTATCTAAACAGTAGCCAATGGACTCACAAGCTGAAGTAACAGTGTACACATGGTTTGGAAATACACTCACTTCAATGTTGTCACCCAGGAAGACTTGGAAATGGCCAAGATGTTTAGCAAACTGAGAGCTGTACTTTTTTAGATTCCACAGTGTCCTCCAGCAGCCAGATGTGGCTGTGCTGGTTTGTTTTGGTTTTTTAACCTTCCAGCAGATTACATTTTAATTTAAACTTAAGATCTGCTCATTTCATAGTGAAAACCACCATGTTTTTGTGCTCCCTCCTCACTCTCTTGTATGACACAGGCACAGAGCACTGGAGCACAAGCACACACACGTCAGTGAGGCCTGCAGCAAATGTCAGGAGGTTTGCTAAGCATAATGAAAAGCAGAGACCTCCCTAGAGCACCACAGTGATAACAAGCAAAGGCATTTTTCTGTTTCTGAAAGCAAAGAAAACCAAACAAAGAGTTCTGAAGCACTTGGTTCCCAAAGAGGTCATCAAACCCATCTCTGGGTATCCACACAAGCCAGGCTCTCATGAAACCCATGAAATGCCACCAAAAATTACACATAACTGTCACTAGAGGAAAAAATATTCATGTTTCTCTTGTTTGAATATGTTACATATGAAACAGACTTTCCCCATGGCTTCTGCAGTTCTGTCTGCCCAGCATCAGTGCTCTGTATGTGCAGCCCCATCTCCAAGGGCTCAGAGACTTGGGACAGAACCAAAGTTTAACTAGGAAAGCAATAAACATTGTAATTCACCAGTGTATTTAATTCCAAACATAAATGAAGAGCACTACTAGGCTTATTTAGAACCAGAATTGTCCTGCAAGCTCTTGTTACAAGCTGTCTCCCAAAGCTGCAAGGAAGCTTCTTCAGCCAGACAGCAGCAGCTTTGCCCAAATCTAAGAGTCAGCTTTGTCCAGAGAAAAGCTTAAACACAGCAGCCTTCCTGTAGGGTTGTAAGAATGATAAAAACACAGATCAAGGAGGATTGTAATCAGATTTTAGATGCTTTGTGCCAGCAGTTTAATGTTACAGTTTAACCATCTAAAATTGTGGTTCCCAGTCTGCCAGGCTCAACCCAGTACCAGCCCTTAGGCAGGACCAGTGTCTGAGCAGAATGTTACCTGGATCAGTGAGACTCCCTGTGTTCAATGCACAAAACACACAGGTAACACAAGTCCCCTAAAAGGTCACACAACTTCTAGCACCCTCTACTGCCCTTCACTTCTGGCTGCTAACAAAGGTACCATGCAATTTAATGAATGAAGTTGAAAAGGTGACTTGCCAACACACTGGTTCCACTGGTAATGCTGGAGATATCCTTGTGGGCAGCTACACCTGTATCCTCCAATTATGTTTTGGCAGCCATGCTGACACCTGTGGTTTCCATCACACTCATCCACATCTGAAAAGGTGAGATCCACCATGAGTTTGGGGAAAGAAGCTCAAATTATGCTATATATAAAAAGCACGTCACAAATAATCATATGTTGGATATATATAGAAATCTATTTCAGGATCTTCCAATAGCCTGACCAGTGCTGGGAGACCACTTTGAGACTTTCAGGATTGGATTTCTGGCTCCACAGCAAGTAACTTAGGGCTGAAAACCTCTGTCAGCTCAAGTTCAGCCATGATTTTCAGAGTTTTTGCATTCTGCTGAAAGACACTTGGTATCTGGGACTCCCAAGACTTTCCTGAGGCTCCCAGCTCTACAGAAGACAGTCCCTTGCTTTTGGATCCAGGGAGCCAGAGGAATAAAGTCTGCAACCCTTGAACTTTAGCAGGTCACCTTGGAGAGGCAAGACTTCCTTTCTTGGTGAGTCCCTCAGAAATCCATGCAGGATTCAACAGAAGTTCACTGAACTTATGATGGTTAAACTAAAACACTGAAGTCTCCACAGAAAACATTTGTCTCTCCAACTCCTTAGCATCCTGCAATATATCTATTTATTCACACAAATACCATCTTGGTGCTAACTTGCCATACCTCACTCCCCTTCATTTTAAATATGCTTACTCCACAGGTCCCCCCTGGATGACAGCATGGCTGAGATGACAGAAAACAAGAGAAGGGCAGGTCAAACACACTGAGGATGGTTCCTACCTTCACAGCTAAGCCCAGTTTGATCCAGGGAGAAGCCACGTTGACACTCACAAACAAAACTTCCTGGTGTGTTCTGGCAAATGCCCTTTGCTCCACACAAATTGATTTCAGTAGCACACTCATTATTATCTGAAAGAAACCAAAGCCTGAGTGTTACTTTTCAGTCCTTGTTGTGATGATTGTTTGGCAATGCTAACAACAGTTTGTGGCAAGAGGGAAAGCACCATCAGACTCATTGCCCTCTCCATTTTGCCCTCTCCTGGCACCACAGCAGAGTTTACATCATCTTTTCAATCTGAAAACACTAACAGCAGCTATGGGAAGGTAAACACTCCTTCACCAAGAACTTTTGATGCTCTAGTCTTCAAAACCTCCAAATTCACACAAATAGCACAGGATTCTCAGACTGCCCAAGCAGGATCCACTTTGCAGAGCAGAGAGTTTTGCAGGAAGCAGTTTTGCTGAACATCTCCACAGACACTGTGAGCTTGTCTTTAAAGGACAGCTGCAGAAATGCATGTTTCCTGCTGTTTCAAGAAGCCTTGACATGATCTCTAGGGTGGGCCCTGCAATGAACTAGAAGAACTGAAATGGAACTATATTTTTTTTTCTCAGTGGGTATCAAAGTGTAAGGCAGGAATGAAAAACTGGTGTTTTTACTGTCTGAATCTTGGAGGGGAAAATTCAAAGGCATGAAAACAAGGGAAGGTAGAAGGGAACAACTTAAGCTCTGGTGGGGCTGGGATCAGCACCTGGTCTGTGTTTGTGTTTCTCAGGAAGTTCATTTCACCTCTTTGCTAATTTACTTTTGGAATAAGGGTGATAGGTCCCAAATCTGTGTCCACATTGCCACATCACTTACCAATGCAGGCTGTATGGTGCTGAGTGAATCCAGGAGGACACTTACAAGTGAAACCTCCAATAGTGTTGACACACAGAAACTGGCAGTTGTGCTGCTTTGTTGCACATTCATCAAGATCTGAAAGAAACAAGAAAACATCTTTCACTTGTGTTCCCTGTGTAGGAGCTGACAGGTCAACTGGACTTAGAGAGAAGAGACTGCAAATAAATAATGCAGCAAAGAAAGCTTTTTGAATCTACATCTCACTTTTCATGCTGGTTCCAGTTCCTCTCTCAGGAAGCCCCCAGTGGATGAGAGGGACTCTGGAGCTATACTGCCCATGCTAGTTGTGGATTACACACTGGATTGACACTCTCACCTGTCTGAAAGATGCTGTTACACAAGAAATGTCTGCTCTTACTGCAGTCAGGAGAGGGGATGTCACCATCTTAATGAGAATCAGTGGCAGACTGCCCAGTGGTATTTTACTGAGGCACACCATTACTCCCAAAGAAATAGTTAAATGCCAGTGACAAGGTATAATTTAAGGTATATTTTCTACTGAAAAACACATCTTAAAACAAGATGCTTACTAAATTAGACCAAACATACATAACTATTGGTCATTAATTGTTTTAAGATGAGCTGTCACCAGTCTGCAAAATTCCCTGTGGATCTGCTGTTCATTCAGATTATCACCAAACTAACTGAAACACCATCTCTGTCCTGTGCAGGCCACTTCCCCTGTCTTTAGTGGAAATACTCACATGAACCAAGGAGGCAGAATTTACATAATTTAAATGTCCTTGGACTGATATTTGCCTGTGAAACAGAGAGTGTCAGCAGGAAATTCTGCTCTTGATTTTTACCTTTGCAGCTTCTTCCATCTTCTTGCAGGATGTACCCTTTTGGACACGAACACTGGAAGCTCCCCTCTGTGTTTTTGCAGATGAAATTACAAGGTTTTGGTGACTCATTACATTCATTCAGATCTAGAAGAAGCAAAAAAAACCCAGATACCTCAGTGCTGATAACCAGGAGAACTCAGGAGGTTTCAAAAGGAAATCAAAAATCCCCGCAGCATTCTAATATTTTCTCATTGTTTAAAATCTTTGTATTTCCTTCTTCAAGTCACCTCTTAGTAATAAAAGTTGCTATAACACACATCATAATGCAAAGCTTACCTATGCAGAGAGTGCCAGTGATGTCTGTAGTGTAGCCAAGGTTGCAGTGACAACGGTAGGAGCCCCTCTCATTGATGCACTCCCCGTTGCGACAGACATCGTGAATGACTTTGCACTCATCAATATCTGCAATGCAACCAGGGTTAGTTCACAGTGCCACACAACTCTGTCCTCCTGGGGCAGAAGGAGCTGGGTCTCCCTCAGGGGCAGGGGGAGAGTGCCAGGCTCTGCACACTGCTGGTGCCAGCTGTAGCCTCCACTAGGAAAGCTTTGCTACCATCTACCAGCCTGTGCCCGAGGGCTCAACACAGGAGGGAACACCTGGAAGAAGATTTTCAAGGAAACCTTGGGTGATTTAGTCTAGGTGGCCCTGCTCTGGCAGGGGGGTTGGACTAGATGGTCTTCTAGGTCCCTTCCAACCCCTGACATTCTGTGAAACAGGGGGTAGATGGCTTCCTAGAAGCTGCAAGGCAGCAGCAGCCTCACAGCCCAGGAAAAGCAGAAGAAAAGTTGGGGTGAGTGAACTTCCCAGTGACTGCACTAGACAGCAGTGGTCTAACTGGGTAGGTTTAGACTGGGCATTAGGGAAAAATCTATCACTGCCAGAATGGTCAGAGCCTGGCACAGGCTGCCCAGGGAAGGGTTGAATCACCAGTCCTGGGGGTGTTTCAGGGTGGTTTGGATGTAGGTTTGAGGGCCATGGGTTAGGGGTGAACTGTGTAGAGTAGGTTAATGGTTGGACTGGATGATCCCAAGGGGTTTTTCCAACCTGAATGATTCTGTGATTCTTACTCATGTTATACAGCTTCAACAGATTCTTGTGACCTGACATGAAAAATGCCCACACCCCACAAAGTTAAAAAATTACATAAAATAATGAAACATTGCACAGCTTAAGGAGAAATGTTAAGTGGGAAAATGCACAATGGGATATTAATCTAACTTTCAAATGCAATGAACAAGACTTAAGTGGAAGTGAAAACTGGAGCTGATCATATGTGGGCCTCCATAAATCAAACATCACTTTGCTTCCACATACACAAAAAGCTCTTAATCTGTACCTAAAAGACTCAAATGTGAGAGGGCAAATTCTCATTTGAGTGCATGTCCATCAATCAGCACACAAAATAAGGATCTGCCAAGTTGGGATGGATGCCTTGGCACCCAGGGCCTTTGGCTATGCCCCTTCCTCCCAAAGGACTGTACAACAGTCAACATGAAAACTCAGAATGTTGACTGAAATACAAAGTGTTTGTGACCTCACAGGGTTCAATATGCAAAAAGGGTGGTTCTAATTTATCACTTGGCATTGTGTAAGAGAGACTTTAATAGAGAAGCCAGTACCTGCTCCATTAGACATGTATCCTCTGCCATGAGGGCAAAGCTTCTTGAAGGCCACGGTGCCTGGGAAGGGGCAGACCTCACAGTTCTGCCCCCAGCCTCTGCCACCATCACAGCAGCATTCAGACTTGGTGACAGAGTTCCTGTTGCTTGATCCAATTTGACACATACTTTGTAAGACTTCAGTGAAGCAGTAGCCCTCCCTGTTGTCTGGAAGACAAATTATGCATCAGAGAGAATCCCAATGGTGATGAGCCCCAAAGGGTCATGAGGTATTAGGAATTATTATTATTATTAGGAGTCCCCTGGGTCTAGGGAACTGAGAGCAAAAGACTATGAGCAGTAAGAATGACAACACAATGTCAAAGGGAAACAAAGAAGATGGGAAATTTAGCAAAAGGTGGAAGACAAGTTACATTATAAAAATACATGCTTCTGTTCGAACCCAGAGAAAAAGTTCTGGCTGAAAATCAGGAGCAAATGAAAGACAGAGCAATTCCCAGGTGTCTGAAACCACCAATCAGCTTTCCCAGCAAGCCAGCCCAAGCAGACTGAAGCAGGCACAGTCAGCATGGGGAGAGGGAACTTGCAGAGGGCACCTCTCCCAAAGGCCCTTCCCCCATGGCATGTAAATTCAGGAGTGTGTTTACTTCCTATCTATTTCTAAATCCAATTTCAGCTTTGCTCTGTGACAGTGGTCATGGGTGCTTACCAAGGCATTCATTCTGGGTGTCACTGACAGTGAATCCCTCGTTGCATTCACATCTGTAGCTTCCCACTGTGTTCACACAGCGGCCGTTCTCACACAGCCCGGGTTTGGTCTGACACTCGTTTTCATCTGTGTTGTCAAATGACAGGACAAAAATCAAGTCCATCACTGGATTCAGAGATAGCTGTATAGAGTTCTTATGCTGTGCATTCTGCCTAGTTAAACTTGATTTTTATTTCTTTAAATAAAAAGTTTTACTCAATTTTCAGAATAAATGTTACCCTCTAGCTCACAATATTTTGCATTTTACTACATTTTCTCTGCAATATATTCCTTGCTGGTTTTTATACATTTTTCATAGTTACAGCTGCACTTCTGAATGCCATCTAAAGCTTCAAAACAATTCAGGAGCTATTGCAGGTGAGGTTGGCCAAGGCTCTGAGCAGCCTGGGCTAGTTGAGGGTGTCCCTGCTCCCTGCAGGGGGCTGCACTAGATGCCCTTTGGAGGCCTCTTCCAGCCCTAAACATTCTATGATTCTAGATCTACTCTCCCTTCATGCTAACAGAGATAAAGAAGCTTTCAGCAATGGGCCCACATCTCCACTTCCCTGACAGTACAAACTGACTGTAAAGACAGCCACAGCCAGGTTTTCCACCTACTGCTCATGTGTGCACGCCCAAACAGCAAAGTGTGTACAGATCCATTACACAGGTAGTTGTGTAATTCTTCCCCTCAGTTCTTGAACACTTCATTAAATCAAAAATGCTCAGTTCTGCTGAGGAAATGTGTGTTTCAAGATCTTCAACACTTCAGGGTCACTTACCTATACAGCCTTCCCCATCTGGTCTGCGCTGATAACCTGGTCCACAGATGCACATATAGGTGCCAATTAGGTTTTTGCACTCCATCTGTTTTGAGTCACAGTCGTGGATTCCTTCTTCACACTCATTCTGATCTAAAACACAAGGTTTAGATTTCATTGATAGAGAGATGACCCTGGAAATTCACAATAGTACATTTCTGACTTTGGAATTTAAACGGTGATCAAAATCTAGATGTATTTGATCACAGAATGCTAAGGGTTGGAAGGGACCTAGAAAGATCATCTAGTCCAACCCCCCTGCCAGAGCAGGGTCACCTAGACCAAGTCACCCAGGAACAGATCCAGGTGGGGCTGGAATGCCTCCAGAGCAGGAGACTCCACAACCTCCCTGGGCAGCCCCTGCCAGGCTCTGTCACTATCATGCTAAACTAACCATAAGATATACTAGCCTAGAAAAATTGATTTCTCCCAGATGCCCATTCTCAGGGCAAGACAAACCCAAATGATCTGATATGACCTCACTTCATGCAGATGTGTTAAGTTTACAGCAGGACAGGGCTAACCCAACGAACCTCGTAACGCAGACCATCGCAGTTCAGCCCAAATTCCTTCTGACTCAGTTACTTCCTGGGATTAAAACTCTGGCCCAATAATGCAGTGAGTCAGAGCCCTACCCCTGCAGGAATTGGAAATCCCTCTCCTGACTGTGGGAATCTGCTAGGAGCTTTTACCTCTGCACATCCTCCTGTCCTCTCTCAGGACGTACCCCGCGGGGCACTTGCACTCGTAGGATCCAAAGGTGTTGACGCAGCGGAAGGCGCAGAGCAGAGGGTTCTGAACACACTCGTTGACATCTGCATTTGGAGCAACAAAGAGCACAGGGGGGAGGGTGAAACTCAGCACCACTTGAGGGCACAGGTTTTAGGTAGCACAGATGCTAGTTTTGATGCTTGGAGAGGCACTGCTCTCCTGGTGCAGCTGTGTGCAGAAGCCGTGCCAGGATGTTTGCTCAGCTACCTGAGGATTCAATATCTTCAGTGGCAAGCAGCCAGTGGAAGTAATTTCCAGATACATGCTGCCAAAATACTGTCTCAGTTCAAACTGTATCCACACTGAGGCTCAGTTTTTATGAGTGGTTATTTTTAAATGCTAGATGTGCTAATTCAGCTTCTCCATTAAGTGAATTCCGTAAGACAACAGCCATACTAGAAGCATTATTTGAAGTGCATTTACATGTGCTTTGGGCTACCTGAGTAATTACTGCTCTGGAGTGATGTTTATGCACTCTGCTAACTCCTCCCCTGCAATCTGAGCTTCCACCCAAATTCCACAGGGAAGTGAATGAAGCTCTATTGGTATATAAAACTGATGCAAGATGATGCAAAAATAAAAGCATTCTTTTGTATGGGCTTGCAAACAAACAGATTGTGGCAGATAACAGCAGAACAGCTGTGTCAGGTCAGAAGAGGGTGTCAGAACATCCTAGAACATTCTCCTCTCTCTGCTGGTAACAGGAGGAGACTAGTATCAAAAAAACTATCCAGTGTATGCAGAGATTCTTCCCCTGATACAGCCTCTCAGTTTGACTTCCACAGCCAAAAGCCACAACCAAACGATCAAGCTTAATTTCCAGTGATGGATCCCCACACAAATTTGTACAATCTCTTTCTGGGTCAATTTATACTTGTGGCCTCACTAATATTCTAAAGCAAAGACTTCCATCACTTAAGTATTATGCATATAAAAATGTTTGCTTTGGTTTGTCTAATACATTCCCTCTACTTTTGGTACCTTTACCACTTGTGGCTTTATACATTTCAAGCACCAAGCTTTTTAATCACGTTTTCCACACTGAAAAATTCTAGTCTAATTAATTTTCAGTGTGTCCCTTCTCTAACTCTGTTCCTTGTTCCTCCCTCTGGGCATTTTTATTTTTATTTTTGCAATGAAGACACCAAAGCAGGAAAAATATCCAGTCTAAGGGCACTAGTAACTGCCTAGTACTGCATTTATATTTCTATTCTGTTCCTTTTTTTTTTTCCCCTAACAAACCTAAGCAGGTCACTTTCTCTTTTCACTCCAGGGGTGTCTAGGAGGCGAGCAAAAAGCATACACACTAAGTGGTGTTTCTGGGGACTCTTCTGGATAGACTGTACCCCAGAGCATGCTCCTCTGCTGGCAGCCCCTTAGCAGATGCTACCTGAAAGCCAGTTAGAAAAGGTACCACAGTTCCAGGTGGATACAGTAAGGAATAACTTATTTTTCTGTTTCAGATAGATTTCTTGTTCCAAATATCTATATATGTCCTTTCAAGCTGCTTTATTGTCCTCAGTTGCTTCTGAGCTCAGGAAAGTGTTTCAGCACACACCTCCAGTGGCTGCCCCTATACCTGGGAGTCTCACCTTCACAGGTCATCATTGGGCCAGGCTCAAATCCCTCAATGCAGGTGCATTCAAAGCCTCCTACCACATTCCTGCAAGTTCCATTTCCACATGGGTTTCCAACAGCACACTCATCAGTATCTGCAAGCAATGAAACCAATATCTAGTTATGCTCAACCAAAAAGCTATCAAATCTATATTGTTGCCATACAACTAAAAAAAACCCCAAAATATCAAATCCAAGCACTGACTTAGGCCACTGAATTAGAATCAAAGACTCCTGGCACAATTTGGGATTGCTGGAGGTTATCTGGGTCAATCCCTCAGAGCACAACCATCTTGGAGCTGGTTGCTCTGGCAGATTTTTAGTTCTAGCAGGGATGGAGACTCCACAATGTCAGAATAAAGTAAGCCTGCTACTCCTTAATGGAATACTAGGCAATTCAGGAGATTCTCTGAGATGGAGGATGAAGCAGCTCTACTTACCCACACACTGGGCTCCCTGTAGGATGTAGCCATAGGGACACTCACAGCGGAAAGATCCATCTGTGTTGATGCACTGCCCAAATTTACAGTTATCTGGATCAAGGCACTCATCCACATCTTAACCAGACAGACAAACAACACAGTCAGTGCAGCTGATCTTATTCATGTGCTTTTAGACTTCTCTCAAAGAACAAGAGTTGTTCTGCTGAGAAATATACCCGAGATCACCAAAAAATACGAAATATTTGAATTTTGCTATGTTAGGATGAAGGCTCAGAAGCTGACTTGCAGGCCAGCTTTCAGAATGCAGAGAAGAAACTGATTTTAAATGTCAGATAAAAAGCCTCCCCAGCTGGGGCTATAGGCAGAGGAGTAGATATGAAAAGCAGTAGTCATCCAGCACTCCTTAAATGAAAAGTTTTGCCAATAAGGCCGAAGTGCTGTTTGTCTTGGGAGAGAACAGAATGTACTGAAGGGATCTGGGAAACTGTGGTTTGCAGTTCTGGAGGATTAAAGCCATTTACTGTAAACAGGCTACATATTCTGTGTAAGAAAAGACAGGTATGCTAAGTAATTCATTCTCTAGATCACAAGTTTCCTGGAAAGTCAGCTCAGCATAAATTAAAAAGCCAAAGATATTACTCTAAAAGAAGTTTAATTTCTGATGTATTAGTCAAGGTTGAATTTTAAATTATTACAAATAATCGAAAATAAAAAAGCATATAGAAGTTTCCACAATTCCTGGCTTTGGGAAATAGCTGCAGTGCAGACATTTACCTAGTCTTGCATCACCAGGGCCAACAAGGATGCCAATTCCAAATGGACAAATCTGTCTGAATGCCTCTGTAAAAAGGAAAAAAAAATAAAAAATCAAAATGAAACCATATGTTAAATTCTATCTTGGAGAGCAGCATTACTCATGAGCTACACAAGTAACCACCCATACCAATTGATCCTCCTCATGTTCAGGTCCAGGAATACAATATGCAAACATAGAAACTTCTAATTGAATCTTCCATTCATGTAAAAACTGCATGCCTGCTTTACATTTCATCTGACCTTCTGTATGCAAATACTGTGAATAATTAGCATTATTTAACTTCACTTAAGGAGCAAACCAGTGCAATATTTCCATTTGAAAAGTCTCAGTGCTAGTGACTGCATTATTTGCTGTGTATATTAAAGGTTTCCTATATTTTTTTGAAGACACAATTTAAAGTCACTAGTTAGTAGCTCCATAAAACATGTCAATCTCCAGGTCTAGAGTAAGTAAGAATTTTATTGCAGGTAGACTGAGAGTAAAAAATCTGAGTTCAGATGAAAATAACCACTCAAGTTTCCAAATCCACAAAGTTTTGTCTGTGGTTTTTGATGATTTAAAGATGATGTCTTTTGAGAACAAGTCATTCTCTATTTTTTGTTGCAGAAAGATGTATTTCCTTACCTGTGCAAATCACCTCACACATTCTTGGCATCAGAATAAACAAGAAATCCTCATTTTCCACTCTAGTGGATCACAATGCAGTAAGGACACATGTAACCATGAAGACCTTCAGCTTCAGAAACCCTGGAGAAGCCTGAAGAGCCCTGTGCAGCTGGGCAGTACAAATCCTGCTGCTGCCCAAGCCCTCAGAAGGACACTCAGGTGGCACATGTGCATTCAGACAGCATGTGATGGAGAATTTCTGTGAATTAATAACCTGAGTGGGTTTTTTTTAAGCAGCAATCCCACTGTTAATGACATGTCAAGACATAAATTCCCCAGATTCAGGTATCTGAAAGCTATTTCTTCTTTAAATGATGAGGAAAATGGCTTTGATATCATCCTCTGAGCAAATGTGGATGGTGAAAAACATATGTGCTGAAATTTCAAGGGAATGCTGCAATGTACACCAGGCTTTTCCAACTGACTTGGGTTCAAATGCTCCAGGGCAAGGGAATGAAACGTGCACAGCCCAGGAGGAATATTGCAACTGGCACATTTGATTCCCTTGCCTTCCCTTGGCTTTTGTCAGGATTGTCTGCAAAACATCTGCATGATTTATTAATGAAATGAACTGTATTAATATATTGCTGAAACCAGTAATGCTGTTAACCACATTTGTCAGCAGAAATTAAAGTCTGTTCAGCAAATTGCACCATGATGGCACAAAAGCCTGTTGACTTGCTGGATGCCTGGTTACTCAGTCTGACAAAGGAAAGAGTGTCTTTAGCAGCAGTCCAGGGAAGCTTTCCTTCATCAAGGCCTGGGTTTGGTCATTCCTTGCTATTGTTGCTAGTCATTCATATTGATAAGATTGCAAATGTAGGTATTTTTAACAAGAAAATGCAGTCACAAAAAAATAGAATTGGAAGGGAGCTGAAAGCTGCTCCAGCTCCAGCCCTCTGCCAGGGCAGGGACACCTCCCCCTAGAGCAGGTTGCTCAGAGCCCCATCCAGCCTGGCCTGAGAAACTGCCAAGGATGGGGCTGCCCCCACCTCTCTGGGCACCCTGGGCCAGGGTCTTCCACCCTTCTGGGGAAGAAATTCTTCCTCCTGGCTGATCTGAACCCACCCAGCTCTAGTTTGGATCCATCCCCTCCAGTCCTGCCACTGCCCCACAGCCTCCAAAGTCCCTCCCCAGCTTTTCTGGAGCCCCTTCAGATCCTGGAAGCCACAAGAAGGTCTCCCTGGAGCTTCTCTTCTCCAGGCTGAAAATCTAAGAAGGTGATTCAGATGTAGAACTGGTGCAACTGTTTTGGGTTGGGTTGGTTGTTTTTTTTCTTCTAAATGAATTTTCATATTTGTGATGCCCCTCCCTACACCTACTTAGAATTTGATGAATTCCATTTGTGTCTTTGAAGGTATCACACACTTTCTGTGTGTGGTATCTTCCAAGCAAAGCACCTAACCACACCAAAACCCATAAGCAGACAAGGAATATGCTTGAGAGTGGACTGTGTGAGGAAGATGTTTTCTGAGACTGCAGTGGCCTCTAGTTTACAGACAGCAATGGCAGTTGTTAGGTTTAAACACCTCTGGGAAATGATTTTTCCTAGTTTCTTCTGACAAGAATCTCAATCTTCTTTCAGTACCAAGAGGCCAACATGACAGTGAGGTAACCTAGTGAGTAACATACCATCTGCTTCCTCTGGGCAGAGTTCACAGGGATCTCCCCATCCCTGTCCCTTCAGGGCACAGCAACACTCTTGCTTGGAGTGGTTTCTGGACTTGGGCACGGAACATTTTCCATCTTCAAATTTGGTGAAGCAGTAACTTACTCTCAGATCTGCACAGAGAAAAACTTGTTAGCAGCAGTTAGGGTGACTTTGGAGCAGTTTGCTTTCATTAACACTTTGGAGGTGTTAATTGCAAATTTAACTGAGGAGACCCCACCAACAAAGCACCCAACTTCCACCTGTTTCTAGCAAGAAGGAGCATTATTGTCTCTAGCTGGGGAACATCTGAAGGGAGAGGAGTAGGAGCTCTCTATCCCAGTAAAGGAAAGCTATGGGACAGTGTCTTATTTCAGTCAAGGCAAAGCAAGGAGTATTCTCTGTTCTGCAGAGGAGGAAGGGCTGTCCTCCCCTCTTAGCTTCACTCTGCTTTGTAAAAACTGAGCATTAGCTTCATTTAGCTACATGCCATGATTAGTAAGAATCACTTGATTCAAGAGATTTTAATCACCTTGCAATGCTACTACTGTGTTAAGATGATGGGTGGTTTTCAATAGGGCTTTCCTTTGCACACACACAAAGCAAACTGGCCCAGGGGCACTACACTTTACTCCCTTGAGCTGGGTAACCAGGAAGAGCTGAGGTCACAGCCCACAAGCATCCAGCAGGCAGGGAGCTGGCACTGGCAGGGGGTCAGCACCAGGGCAGTTGTGGGAGAGGCTGCTCATTCAGCTTTCTGCTTGCAGAATCAATGGCAGGCAATGCCCAGACTTTAAAAAAGCCCTAGGTAATGGGAAACTTTCCACAAAACTTTGGCCTGACATATTTGAAATTAAAAAAAAACCCCACCCCAGTCTTTTCTAGGGGATGGGAAGAAACCCACTTAATGTTCATACACAGAAGTGTGCATTTTCCTCTGATACTGTGTGAAACAGTGGCCTGTTTTCATAAAGGAGATTAATCTGCATTGTTTTCTTTTCTTCCTTGGTGGTGTTTTATTGACTTTTTTCATTACCTGAGAGTATGGCACCCACAGCCTGAAGAAATCTCATGCACACAGACTACATCAGCACAGCCAGAACAGCCATGCTGCCTTCTTGAGTGGAACAACTGTGCCAGACTACATGGTGGTTTGGAGATGTGGATGAATGTTTACTGCAGGTTGGATTAATTTTTACCAAAACCACAGTTTCATTTAGCCCACTGTGAAGTGAAGAACACACTGTGGTGTCAACAAGCATCACTGTTCTGTGCCAAGTCTAACTGCAGAGGTCTGCATGGAGGCCTTACTCATCAGTGGGTCCTGCTGTTCACACTGTGTATAGGACAGTTAATGATGTATCTATTTCAGCATTTCCAAGGCTGTAAAATAACTCACTTGTTCATTTGTTGTGCTTGTTCTTTATCCACAAAAGAAACTAACCTGTGGCTTTTCATTACTAAATATCCAGTATTTAGCATCTGCTCTCTGTCTTTAGTGCCCATGTTTAGGCTCTGAAGAGCGTACATGGTAATCTAGAAGCCAAGACTCTTCAGACTTTTCTAAGTGGATAGGTGCTTACTGACCAAATGACACTGTTTGCAATGTTTTTACACCAATCTTTTTTTTCTCTCTGGAGATAAACAGCATATAACAACTGCTATGGTGAATTTGCTAAGTGCTAAGAACAGCTTTACTAGTGGAAATGCTGCCTTTAGCATTGCACTGCAGCAGTCTCCTGCCTGTGTTTGTGCTCCATCTCTGTGTCAGACATGTCACAGGCTATACAGAGTCCAGGTAACCTCAACAGTTCTTCCAGGGGTGCAAGAAAGGGCTGCAGGGCAACATAATTTCCTCACTTAACCTGGTGCATTTCACATTATCTTCATCCCTTTTACTGCAACGTTCTCTTTAACGACAAACAGATGTTAGGGCAAGACAGAACCTGGCCCCAACTACAGAATTGTCATGTTTTCCTTGTGAAAAACACTGTTTGAGTCCAGAGTCTCCTTGTTATATTAAAACCAGGCAGCTAATAAGAGTTTTATAAAACAGCAAACAAATTCTGAAATGCCAGAAACCAGGAATGAACTTACCTTGGCATCGCCTCCCCGTGGAAGACAACACAAAGCCTTCTGGACACAGGCATTTGAAACTGCCTGGAGTGTTGCTGCATGTGCCCAGGGCACAGATCTCTGGCTGTTCCACACACTCATCGATGTCTGTAAGAAAAGTCATTAAAGAGATGAGAAATCCAATGTTTTTGCTGGCAGCTGTGCTATAAAAGATGTACCCTTACATCATCATCGCTGGTATCTCACAGATCTGATAAACAAAAAGGTCAGACAAAAGGAACAGAAAAAGAGGAGTAAAATCCAGGTGCAAAATCTAGAGTTAATTTCTAAACCCTTGTGCAGTGGGAAAACATCATCAACGTAGCATCAAGCAGACAGCTTGATTAGATTTTTCTTGGGATCAGATCAGGTAGTTCTGGTTCAAACAAAAGTGGGTGAGACTTTTTCTGGGAAGTGACTTGCTAGTGGCTACAGTTCAGTGCTATACCCTGCCACACAGGACTAGTCATTACTCATGGTTAGATGCAGAGGGAAGTACTAACATCTGTGAGCAGCTAGGAAAGGGACAGAAGGAGGGTTGTTCTGTACACACCTTCACATTTGTCATTCTGCAGGACATATCCAGGGGGACAGATACATCTGAACGACCCATCCAAGTTCTGACACGTTCCTGGTGAGCATTTTCCAGGCTCCAGTGCACACTCATTGACATCTAAAGGAAAAGAAAGGTAATTGATTTGAGATTATGGCTGTTCTCTCAATAAAACAGAGGCTGCTTGAATTTTGGTTCCATCAAACTGATGGTAGAGCTTCTCAGGAGCAGTAGAAGTGTTCTTCCTCCTCTGGCCCTCACATCACTTGTTTTCTGCTGCTAGGTACAATGCTGACAGTGTGACAGTACTCTTTGATCTCTTCTACTCTTTGTATTAATATCTCCTCAACGTTTGCTGCACTGTTTTTCTTGTCCTGAAAGAAATCACTCACCAACACAAGTCCTTCCATCCAGAGCCACCTCATAGCCATCATTGCAAAGACACTGGAAGGAGCCAATTGTGTTCACACACTGTCCATTCCTGCACAGCATTCCATTGCCACTTGCACACTCGTCCACATCTGAGAAAAAAGATGATTGGAAAAGATATAAAAAACCAAAGGCAACAAGTGAAATTGGGTAGGTGACTTTGTGTTCCCACCACCTCAGCACAGTAACTGCTAATACATGAAAAATCTCCATTTCAAAAACGAGGGGAAAAATACCAGTAACAGTTTTTGTTGTAGAACTGGCAAAGCAAGAGTGGCAAAAGGAATGATATTTCAACAGTTGGTGTTGTAGAATTGTCAAAGCAAGAGTAGCCAAAGGAGTGGCAGATCTCACATGCACACATGGAAGTGGCTATGGCAAGTGAGGTGTGCACCATCAGAGAGGTCTTTCCAGACTGAAGAAATCAGGATTTGTCTTTAACCATGCAGAGCATGGCAAGGTGCAATCTTAGAAGGTGGCACTAATGGTACTTCCACCAGAAGCAGAAGGTCTCAGCCCCATGCAAGTGGTCCCAGGATCCTCACCTATGCAGTCGTTGTTGTGTGAGAGGATGAAGCCCAGGTTGCAGCGACAGTTGAAGGAGCCAATGGTGTTTCTGCAGGTTCCATTGCCACAGGCATCTCTTTCACACTCATTAATGTCTGCAAAGGAGAAAAAACAAGCAGCAAGAATTTCAATCACTGATGGGGAAAGGGAAGCCTGTAGCTAGCCCACAGGCAAGAGAAAGAATCCACTGGCAGCAGAGTGACAGAAGGGAAAAAGATTGTTGTGGCTCCCCAAAAGATTTTTACACAGGTTTATTCACTTGATACTAACACCTACAGAAACAGTGAAGTGTCCAACAATCATTTATCTCACTGTGGCTCCTATCTTGCTCTTCCCAAAGGCAGTCTAAGCTACCTTTAGTCATAAGCACTCTCAAATCTCAGACACTAACAGCTGCAAATGGGTTAAATACAGAATTTCCCCTTTTATGAAGATGGGTCTGACTCTGAAAAGGGCACTTTTCTCACAAGAGCTCTACCCTTCACTTACTCCTTTGACATGCAGGGTGCCACACAATTGCTGCATTGAAATACTCATCAATTAAATTTCTTGCCTAAAGTAATGAGACAAGATGCTTCAGAGAGTCCAAGAAGAACAGAACATTTTCCTGACAAATGAAAGCATGAGCAGTTCATTAGCCAGGATATGGATTTTCAAAAGTTCACTCTATGGTAATGAGATGTTCTTCACTCATTAACAGCTTCCTATCAACTCTAATTGCCAGCTATGGTATTTTTGCACCTTTGCCTGGTGATAAATGGCTCCCAATCTGAGTTCTTGTAATGCAACTCCATGTCACAGAGGACAGAGTGAAGAAAGAAGCCTAAGTACAGCTTTATTTGATATACTTGCCTATACACATTGTTCTGTCATCATTGGTCTTGAAGCCATTGTGACAGATGCAGTAGAAACTTCCAACAGTGTCAATGCACTGCCCGTGGCTGCAGATATTGGGAATTTCTTGACATTCATTCCGGTCTGAAAAGAAAGGGAAAGGTAAAGCCTCTGAACTACAAGGTTACAAAGAGGTCACAGCAACCCTGCTAATCACAACCCAGTTCCTGGCCCTAACTGAAAATAGGCTTTGTGATTTATTGCTGCTGAAAGCATTACTAAGCACATCTCAGGAAACAGACTATCTGCTTGTAAATTAACCCAACAGTAGTGAAGCTGAGAAAGGTTTAGTGTACAAATGGCATTTATCAAACACAAAGACTTGGTGGTGGAAAGCACATCACCATGGCTTTGGAAAGCAGAAGCAGTGACATGAACTGAAAAGGGAGATTTTTGAGTGCTCTGCACTGACTGCAGCAGGTATGAAAGCCACATACAAATGACAGTTTGCATCCTGCTCATGAAAGCAACTACTTGCTTTTAGCTATGTTTGATTATAGCACAAACTGCTTAACTCAGAAATCACACAGAATCAGAAGGGAAATGAACCTCACACTGTTCTCACTAGGTTGCAGAGAAATCAAATGATTCATATTATCTAGTCCTGGTGTGGAGCTAAAATGAGTACATGTATATATATATTTATGGGCTGCAGCATCCATGCCTCATGCAATGTGGTGATCCTGTAAAGCACACACAGACTGAACAGTAAGAAGAGTTATTGCTGTACAGAGTCAGACAATATTTTGCCAACAGCAGCAAACACTCAGCTGCCTAATTCTGCAGAGCAAGGTGGGGATGCCAGCATGGGATATGCTGCTTCACAAGAGCAGGGTATCTGTAACCCCAGTGCCACAGCTGCCTGCTACTCTTGTTACAAATGCTTCCAGGCAGAATCCAAGATTCTATCAATAATAAATGAAACAGAATGTTAAAAGAACAAAATGTTTGCTGTCCAGAACATTTTTTTCTATGACAAATCAGAAACATGAATCAAATGAGGTCCTTCTGTTGACCTCCTCACCAACAAGAGCTGGTTTGGTTCAATGTTTCCTGGCTTTTTGTTTGCTGGAGTTTCAAAACAGGAGAACTGAGATGCTGCCACCAGCTTGTGTTAGAATTTCTGATTAGATGTGAGTGTTCAGTAATTTTCTGTTCCATGCAATCTAAGCAAAGCAGATGCAGTTTCCTACCAAACAATCCTCAATTCATTGTAAAACTAAGAATCGAGTTGTTCCTAATTGCAAAGAACTTCACATACTAAATCTTATTTTTCTACCTCCACTGTCTCTTCTCTACATGCTACTTGGCCCACAGACAGTCCTGATAGCCCCCTCCCCAGGATTACTGCAATCCTGATAGCCCCCTCCCCAGGAGTGGTTGGGAATTTCCTTCCTTTGCTGGATCAAGCACTTTATCAACTGCTTTTCTTTTGACTCTAATTGTGTAACTTCAGTTTCACCAGATATAAAATAAGAGCAAAATACAGGGAAGTATTACTGTTCATGCCAATTCATGTGCAGTATTGTGCCCCATATCAGAACCTTCCCTGGCTCTTCCTGTGCTGCTGCAGCAAACCCATAACAACAACAATTACATTAGGAACATATTGAATATTTACGTGTGCCACTGCATAGCTTAACAAAGCAAGTTTTAGTTCTCATAGTAGTGTTCTGGTTGCCCCTACACCCTTTTCCCTCAAGGGCCATATGAAACAATGCAAAACTGCTCTGCAGGGGAAAGTACACTTCCTAAAACTCAAATACTCAGAAGCAAAACCCAAGGAAAATGTTACCAGCTTCCGTTGTAAATCTTATTTTGTTCAGAAATGTATATAATATTTAGAGCTGCTTGGCCCACAGCAGTCTTTAAAATCTCTGCAGTTCTTCAAGTCATCAAGATAACAAGAATGTCAGTAGGGACTGAGATATTATAAGAAAAAGCAAATAGATTAGACAACTGCTGTCCCACTCAGTGAGTACTTAAAAATAATGTCCAGGGGCCTGTTTAATTCCACACAGAAGTTAGGAAGTTTAACAATAAGCTTTTTAGAGTTAGTTATTGCATATGGCCAAGCAGATAACTCCACCATATCAGCAGAGACCCCAGCAAGCAGTGAGGGATTTGTAAAAATACAAGTGGTAAATAAATTGCTAAAACACATCTAGCAAATGTTAAAGAAAATCAAAGGCCTCATGCAGAGGAAGGGCCCAGTCAGGACTGCAATTTTTAGTGTTAGAAAACAGTTAGTCAAAAGGTAGTGAATCACAGAATCACAGAATGTTGGGGGTTGAAAGGGACCCAGAAGATCATCTAGTCCAACCCCCCTGCCTGAGCAGGGGCACCTAGACCAAGTCACCCAGGAACAGATCCAGGTGGGGCTGGAATGTCTCCAGAGATGGAGACTCCACAACCTCCCACAACCTCCCTGGGCAGCCCCTGCCAGGCTCTGCCACCCTCCCTGGGAACAAGTTTGTCCTTGTGTTCCCCTCAACCTCTTGTGCTCCAACTGACTCCCATTGCCTCTTGTCCTGTCACTGGATGGCACTGAGCAGAGTCTGGCTCCATCCTCCCTACACTGCCCTCAACATCTTGACAGACACTGCTGAGCTCCCCCCTCAGTCTCCTCTCCTCCAGGCTAAAGAGCCCCAGCTCTCAGCCTCTCCTCATAATGTGTCTTCCCTGCCTAGACATGGCATGAGCTAAAGGACAATGTTTGTGGCTGGTGGGATAAGGTGGAAGACACAGAGCTACTCAGGTGATTAACTCATTTCTGCCTCTGGGAGCTGCGCCCGCAAACCTTCTGAGGATGACTGGAAACTTTATGGGATGCCTAAATGTTTTGAGGATCCTGGAGCCCAGATCTCCTACTATACCATCTTCCTGAAGAGATCTGCTTTTCTAGGCTTGTTTAGATCTTCCTGAGAGTTTCTGCAGAGCCAGAAGTACCCACCCATGCAGCGGCCAGTGGAGGTGAACCTGTAGCCGGGTTTGCAGTCGCAGCGGTAGCTGCCAGCGGTGTTCACACACTCTGCATTCTGCTGACACACTGGGCCATTCTGGCACTCATCAATGTCTGCCAACACAAAAGCAATTGCATTGTTATGGACCTGGAAAACACACTTTGCTGGTAGCATTTTTACCTCACCCAAACAGAGGAGTGTCTTTCTCACTGTAAGAAATGCGTTGATGAAATTCATCATTTGTATTTGCTCAGATTGAGTTAGCTCCCTGAAATGATCCCAAACCCACATTTCACAGAATCACAGAACACAGGATTTTGTAAAATTCATTCCTATTTGGCAAATGCATATGGTGGTTTTCTGAAAGTGTTGGAGGGCCCGTGGAAGAAAGGCCAGTTGCAACATTGACTTGGGTGGGTTTCAGTGGTGAGGCTGAGTAAGAGTGAGACAGAAGCTGTGTCTGCACACACCTCCCCTGGGGACTGTGGGGATCTCCACTGCTCACACCATCAAGATCCCTGCTGGTTTTACTAACTTCCAGTGGAAACAGTAACACAACATTTCAGGCAAAAAATTGTGACCAATTTTCCTTACTTAAGCTGCTGCAAAAAGAGGATATTTCCCTAGAAATGAACTGTGTTTCAGTTCAAAATTCAGAGAGAAGCTGCCTTAGTGAAGCTCTCAGTGACTTCTTGCAGCACCCATATCAGCAATCAGAACATACACCAGCATGACAGCAATTCATACTGCTGGCTTCAGTTTCCACACTCAACTGATTAACACAATGTGAAGAAACCTTTAAATGGGGAAAAAAATAGAATGTGTTATATGTTAATTATGGAAATATTTGTCCCATTAGAAAAAAAGCATCTTGGGATAAAAAAAAGTCTTTCTTCCCATGTCTGCTGATTCATGCTCCTTAGATGTCTGATGGAAAATCTGGTATTTTCTATGCAAATGATATCAAAATAATCTGAATTAACACAGCCTTAGTGCACTGCTACCAGAATTTCCCCCTCATTCAGGACGACTTGCAAGTGTACCAGCTTTGGCAGGGCCACCAGTGGGTGAAATGGTGTTTTCTGGGGGAGGTCAACTCTACCTTCACAGATCAGCAGCTTGTCATTGTAGAAGAAACCCACGGGACACTCGCATCGGAAGCTGCCAACCATGTTTATGCAGATCCCATTCTCACACACTCCAGGAATCTCTCTGCATTCATCAATATCTGCAAGGAGAAATCTTTTTCAGCACTTGGACACCAGCACTTCACAAAATCCTCTTCTACAGAGTGTGTCCTTATGCATTTATTCTTAAGAGGCTAATTCCATGTATAATTATTATTTATTATAATTATATATTTTATTAGATTTATTTTCTTATAATTATATATTTAATNATAATTATTAGAGAATTATTCCACGGATACTGTAAGCATCAGAATGTTCCCAACTTTCCCAACTGCAACAGACAGTGAGTCATTCCAATCTGGAAATACAAGTATATCCTCAGGCTCTGACTCCTCAGTGCAGATGCAGAGGCTAGTGCACATCCTTCCTAGCATCTCCCAACCACAGCCCTGATGAATCTCCTCACTTCCCACGTGGGGAGAGCCAGAGAGAAAGCAGCTGCCTGGTGTTGCACAGGAGAGCATGACTGGGTTCTGACTGAACACTTGTCACAATTAGTTTGGAACTGCTTGACCCTTGTTAATCTGAAAAGACTTTCATGTTTTTATGTAACAGTTTGGAAATGCCAGTGCCAGGTAGCATCTGAAGTGCTGCCAACATGCTGTTAATGAGACTGATTAAGCCAGCCAGCCAGGGCTGGCCAATGTTTTATATACACCTAGGTTAAGTAACTGATTTTGGCAGAAAAAAACCCCAGCTACTATTATAATTCTGCATCTTGCTCATTGGGTCCTCAAGTTACATATTTTTAATATTCTACCAACGTGGAAGCATTCAGAGACTCCTCCAAAGCCTCTTTTTTTAGTAAAAATTGCCACATGTACTGATGTATCCAGAAAATGAGGTAGGAAATTGTCAGCTAATGTGAATTAATGTAAACATTTCATTTTACTTTGCTGCTGGATCAAACCCTTCATTTCCTACATTAGATTCTGTATCTGAGTCCTTCAATTATATAAGGGATGATAAAAATAGAACTACTTCTGTCTCTGAAACATACAGAACTTTAATCCAAAAAGAAGATTTCACACAGGGACTGTAACCAAATATTGCAGAGTGCACAGCTCTCCCTGCTGATGCTGAGGAATGGCCCAGTTAGCTTGAGGAGACTCAGCAACAACTTGGGCTAGTGGTAGTAGCTAGAAGGGGGAACTTTGCTTCCAAAAAATTACCTGGTAAATAATAAATACTGTACATTTCTGTACCTTCTTTGAAGAGTTGTATTCCTCACTTTACTAGAAAGTTTTCCATCTAACTAGCTGAACACTGAATCACAGCAAGAGCTTGATGCTAAAGCACCTGATTGATGCCTGTGTGCTGCCTCTGTTACAGGGCACAGGATTTGCTTCTTATTTGCATTTTTTGGTGTGAATAAAACCAAAAGGGAGTCCCAGCAGGGATTTAGTCAACTCCTTGTCTTAGGATTCCTCATTGTCTCCCTCCTTTTGTTTTGCAATTTGTTCCTCATGATTCAAATGTTACACACAATAACATGTGTGAGAAATATTTGAGCTGAGCAGAAAAAAAAGAGGATTTTTGTGTCAAACCAATACACTGGGGGACTGATGTGAAATGTTAGATTAAATCTCTGCTTTAGTTTGAAAGACTCCTAATTTCTCTCAGACCAAATGCTGGTTGGCCTTACTCCAAGAGCTCTTATTCTTGTTATCTGTGCCCTGTTCATGGAGGCCTAAGCACAGCTTCTTTGGACCGTGAGGTTGCCTTGATTGCAAGCAGCAATGATCACTGCTGCCAGCTAGGAGGAGCTGGGCAGAAAGTTTGCTGGCTCAGAATTCAACTGAGGGTTGAACTCCATTACACTCTTTAGTTGTTATTCCTTCCACAAAAAAAAAAAGATAATTCAGAAAACAAAGCTCCCCTCTTTCTTGGGCATAAAATGTAGTTCAAAATAGAAATTACAACTCACCAACTGGTAAACCTGTGTAAATGTCAATGAAGAAGCCAGGCCTTTGACTTCCACAGAGGGTGGAGAATTCATCTGCAACAGGACAACAAAGCAGCAATTACAGTACTTGGAATTAATCAACAGTCAAAACCTCATTGCATCCTTTGCCCAGGAAAATTCTTCTACTCTTCCAGCACCTGCAGGGCACAGAGGTATGCAGATCTTTCAGGAGGCCACTGAAATTAGCCAATAAAAAGATGCTGAGGGGTAGGGACCACGTGCTGCTTTGGCTTTGCATATGCTTCCCTCTGTGCACTGCAGTCTTTGTACACCAATCCAGGTGTGACTTTTAAAAACCTGAACTGTAAGTTGGAAGTTACCCCAGTAAGCATCTCAGAAGGTTGCTCTTGAAGCTGCTGGACACAGATCATTCCCAGAGGAGACCAAGTCCTCTAAGGCTACCACAAGGGCCCTCTGTGGCAACCAGCAGACAGCATATTTTTTGGAGCAATGACAATTGAGCTTTGGTCAGTGCATCAAGACTGATCAATAAGCATTTGCAAAGAGAGAGATGAACCATTATAGAGCCTGAAGTCTCCCAGACAGGGAAAGTGGCACACACGAGGCATGGCCCAGCTGCATGAACACAAACCATTTCACATATGCCTTCATTGTGACTAAGGCTGGTCAAAAATACACTAGAACCCTTCATTTTAGACACACAAGAGCAAAGACATAGCAGCTCTAAGAATGCTACACCCATTAATACTAACTATGATGCAATGAGGGCTTTGAAATCCTTTTGCCAAGCAAAAACATACCAGTGCTTGGGATGGGACACTGCTCACAAGGCTTGTTCCATGCACGTCCAATGTTGTAGGAGCAGCAGCACATTTTCTTGGTCATATTGAAGAGCAGCTCACCATCACAGGTCTGATTGTCAGCATAGTAATTTCTGTAACACAGACTTCTCCTCATATCTGTGAAAATGAAGAAAAAAAACCAGGCCAATGCATTAGCAGCTCTGGAGGGTTTAGGAGACACCTTCAAAGATGGACTTTTTAGAGCCCTGTCAAGCAGATGCTGCAGCACTGCAGAATCCTACAGAACAGCTTGTCCTTAGGTGACTACAAGTAAGAAGTGTTTGCAATACACATAATCAAGAACAACCAAAATGGCTGTTACACTAATTAGATTCATCAAAAGACTCAGTGTTGTCTTTTTGCCCAACACTGGAAAACATGAGCTAGTTTATGGTTCCTCCTAAGAACTGCACACAGCTTGTGACTCAGTTCTGTGAAGTCTGAGTAATTCTCATAACTTTTCACATGTAGGAGCTTTTAAAGCTGAAGTGAAACTTGCAAGGGATGAACAAAGAAAGTATCAAATTAAAGGAGGCATTCTGATAAAGTGCTGAAATATCTGTATTAAAAGTGACCTTCCTTGTTTTAGTTAATAAAAGAAAAAAAGATATGAAAGAAACTTGATCTTTCCAATTCTTGTATAACTAAATTCATAGAAATAGTTCTGATTTTTGGCCCCAAGTGCTAAGATAAAGCTTTAAAAAACCCCAGCCCATACCCATGCAGTTGTTTCCTCCATTGACTTGCATGTAATCTGGTGGACAGATGCAGGTGTAATTCCCAACAGTATTGTAACATGTGCCAGGTCCACAAATGCCAGGAGTTTCACATTCATTTACATCTAGAAGAGAAGAAAAAGGCAGTGAGTGGCCACAGAAGCTTTCTCATTGTGCTTCTGCCTCTCCCTGAGGCAGGAGGGTTCTGCTGGAGGAGAGCTGAAGGGGGTCTGAGCAAGGTCATGATGGAATGAAGCCCACACAGAAGAAGTGGCAGCCCAGGTGGCCATGGAAAGCCTGGCTGGGATACAAAGGAGCTCTGAAATGTCCAGGCAGCTCAGAGACAGTGATTTGGGTTTTGCATTTGTTGCAAAAAACAGTATTTGAGGATCTCACCCACTCTGCATTCCCAGATCTGGCCAAGGACCAAAGCTGCTCCTTGTGGAATGCCCCCCTCAGTGTGTAATGATGCTGAAATATCATCAGATGGTTCAGATCTGCCTGACTGGGGAAAGTCTGGGAACTTTCCCAACACAAGAGGTCATGTTTACTTCATCAAGAGACTTCAACCTTTGTTTAAAAAACCAAACACAACCAAACCTAAACACAACACCCCTCCCCAAACACCTGAGTTCCTCAACGTGCAGAAGTATCTCAGTAGCCTCACCATTTTAAAGCACTAAGGAAAAACAGAGAGGCAGATTTCTTCTAACATTTGTTGAGCTATGTAAGCACAATATGAAGTTTGTTCAGCCTTAAATGAGGATCTGAATCTCTTTGTGCAGCATTGTAGGCTGTACATGAACATCATTAACAGTCTGGGAAGCTGAACATTTCTAGGCAAAGGGAAATTTAAGGACTGCATGGGTTGCTTGAACCTTTATATCCAGTATAACTGGGCAGTTGCATTTAATGTGATTAACAAGTACTACTGACTGTGCTAGGGGAAGGAAAACAGAAAAAATTTGCAGTATAATCAGTATTTTCAATTGCACATTGAGAGGTGGCAAAATAAGCAGTGGAAAAAAGGCACTGGTCACACTGTAACCAGCTCAGCAGATTCATGGGGCAAGTTTTTATCTGACTCCTTATTCATTACCAATTAACAAATAGCTATTTCTTAGAGCTAGTTAGTAAATGATGTTTTACTTAAAAACATCTGGGGTTTTCTGGTTTTGATCAAAATCTGATCACTTGAAACAAACATTTGCATATATTTCAAAATGGTCAGGAAGGGATTTTGTCTCTCTCAGTGCCAGACTTCAACTCAAGCCATTTTCCCAGCACCCATAAGCTTGACACTGCTCGTCTGGTTATGTTCCTTTTCAAGGACAGGTTAGTTCTTCTTGCACCTGCCATTCTTTTCTAAGACTAAAAGCAGCTGGCAGTTGAGGGAAGGCCACATACCATCACACACTCGAGTCTCCTCATTCAGGTAGTACCCTGATGGACACTGACACTGGAAGCTACCAAAGGTATTAATGCACTTTCCTCCTTGGCAAAGTCCAGGCAGTTCTTGACATTCATCAATATCTGTTCAAACAAAACAACAAGAAATTGCATTCATGCTTTAGTGAGTGTTCTTTTACATGGAAAGACCTGCACACTTTTAGATTAATAAATATAAGGAAAAGTAAACATTACCTTCCAAAATAACTGTAATAGGGTTTGGTCTGAATCCTTCCCCTCCAGGGCAAAGAACCTTATATTCAGCTGAAAACAAAATAGATTTATGAACCTAAAACAGCAGAAACATTTTCAGCACAACTGCTTTTGAAAACCAATCAGATTATTACAGGTAATTTACATGTTAACAACAAAGCAACCAGATAGAAACATTAGATTTCACTCTGTAACAACTGCTATGCCATTTCAGAACATATATTAGTGCTTTTATTAACAGCAAACTTGCTGATAAGTGATAACAACATTCTGGCTGAAGAATCTTTTTGAAAGATTAGTAATGTTTTTTGTTAAGGTCAGTGCAAACCTGTCCCCTGCATCTGCACAGGAAATGATGACACCAGCATTTGAGTTACCTGGCTACATAAAAAAAATCCAAACACAAACATTGTGTTTAAGCCAGGAAAACTGACTTACTTGTGTTCACAAGTGGGCAGTGTTCACAGGGAACTCCCCAAGCTTTGCCCAGGGAGCAGCAGCAGGAGGCCTTGGAAACCCCCACTCCAATCTCATTGCTGCAGAAGGTGCCACCGTTATCTCCCCGAGTTTTGATGTCCAGGTAGCAGTTGCCAGATCGTGTATCTGTTTGGAATGCACAGAATGACAACACAGCAGAGATGAGGACACATCACCTCAGGGTGAGGGATACCTTCAGATGCCTTATTTCTAGGAGGACAGGCAAAGAAAGTAAGGTGTTGTCCAGAAGGGCCTAGTTTTTCCCACTTGGATATGGTGGGCACCCCTTCCTTGACTTTGTTGGACTTTCACAAAGTGGGGAATGAATTCAGCATAGCAAGGACAGTTCAGCCAGCCTGACTCTCATTTTGATTCACATTTTACCTGCACTTGTACATCCTCCCTGTTCCAGAATTCCATTGCTTTCTCCTCTCCTTGAGGTTACAAGCATGAAAGCATCTACTAAATATTAGGAATTTCAAATACATGTGAATTTGAAGAACATTCCTATGCCTGCTTAAATGAAAAAATAAAAAGCCAAAAAATGTCAGAGGACTAACTAAGCAGTTGGAGCCTAATACAAGAGCATCTCCATGAGCCATGAAGCCACACCTAGCCAAGCTGTGCTCAATGTCCAAGTGCATGGGTGGCTTCATGCCACAGCTTGATTGGCCTGCCATCTTGGGGCCAGCTGGATGTTGGTTTAAGCTTGTTGAAATCTGAAATTGTCTCATGCTTGCTGTAAATTGTGGCCAGCTGTAACAAGCCTCAAGGGGCTGTTTCTGGCAGCTGGGCACTGCTAGCATGCCGCATCACTCTAGACATACTCCTGCTGCACTATTACAACTTCTCAGACAGGGACAGTGTGATGGGAGTTGAAGAATCTGTTCCAGCCCTTATCCATAAGTATGAGTTTATTCATAAGGGGTTAATCTTGCAGCTCCTCTGCAATTTCTGGTCTAAACAACTTAAGGATGGTTCCTTACCAACACATCCAACTCGGGTGGGATTTAGCTCAAAATCAGGAGGGCACTCACAGGTGTAGCTACCAGCAGTATTGATACATGTGCCACTAATGCAGGTTGTGGGATCTGCACATTCATTAACATCTGCAAGAAAAAACAGCAGGTGGTAAAGAAATACTTGAGCACAGTGCAAACCATTGATACATCAGATAGATACTGACCAGCACAAATCCATTAGTTAAAAAATACTGATCTCCAGAAAGCTCTAAAAAAATCAATACAGATTTTAGAAAACCAGTAGTATGAGATCAAATCATCATTTTGTGGAAAAAAAAAAGGAAAAAGAAAAAAGAAAAAGGAAAAAAAGAAATAGAAAAAAGAAAAAAGAAAAAAAAGAAAGAAAAAAGAAAAATAAGAAAAAAGGAAAAAAGA
>VYZU01004153.1:36962-80687 GCA_013401355.1 Ceyx cyanopectus
AAGAAAAGAAAAGGAAAAAGAAAAAAGGAAAAAGAAAAAAGAAAAAAAAAGAAAAAGAAAAAAGGAAAAAGAGAAAGAAAAAGGGAAAGAAAAAAGGGAAAAAAAAGGAAAAAGAAAAAAAAAAGAAGTGTTTTTCCTGGAAAAATAATCTATGAACTAAAATTCACATAAAGTACTACCAAAAAAATATTTAAGGGAATAATAGAAGACAAGGTCATAGCTTAGCAGCCAGTACTGGGAATGGCAAACACCAGGCACAGCACTTGTCTCTGGGAGATGTGGACAGGCAGAAGGGTTCTTTCTGCTCTGGTTTTTCCCTTCTCTTCAGCCACTGGAGTTTCAGCAGCTGACAAGGAAGGGGAAAGAGGGGTGTGGAAAAGGCCAGAAGGCAAACCCCATGTTGTACAGCAAGGAAGCCTGTGTTTTTCCATATCCAGTCTGATTTATATAGCTGTTTAAAAGAGTGACTTAGTGCCTCTGCCAGCAAGTGCAAAGCTTGCTGCAGCTGCTCTTTACCTGTGCAGTTGCCCCCACTCCTGTCCAGCTCGTATCCCACCTCACACTCGCAGCGGAACAGCCCCGGCAGGTTGTGACAGGTCCCGTAGACACAGATGTTGGGCAGCGAGCACTCATCAATATCTGAGAGAAACAGGAGGGGAAAGGTGTGAGGCTTCCTGAACTTCATTGCAAAAACATCCAGAAAACATGGATCTGGAAGGTAACTGCTTCCACACACTAAGACCATCAAAAAAGCCATGTGAGATTTGTGTTTGGAATCCATAAGCTTTTTGGGGACAAAAAACTCCTTCCAGTCTCTGGAAGACATGCCAGAAACCACCTGAGTTTATCAGTGGGCTAATCTGAGAAGCAGCAGAATTAAACATGGGAAGACACACGCTTTAAAAAGTTGTTTAATCCAAATCAGCAGTGATCTGCAGAAAGCTGGAACACAGGGAAGGAAAAGCTGGTGCCCAAAGCTGAACTGCTGTCCAAATTCAGGCTCCTGCATTTGACAGATCTGAAGTTTGGCACAGGCAGGGCTCACTTTTGTGGCCTTTTGTCCAAATTAGTGCATCTGATTTGGTATTTACTGAATGTTGTGAGCACTGCACAAAGAACAAACATTTTGATGCTATTAAAAAGTGTGTATTTACAAAGGATCTTAAAATACAGAGTTTAGTGTACACATCTGAGACACCAAGGACAGGCTGTTTTAGCAACAGGAGCTTGGCTCTATCTGTGCTATTTAAAGTCAGCTAAAAGGTTTCAAAGTAAATTGTTTCATAAAACGTTATGGAATCGAGTATTGTTTTAGTTTATACAAAAGTTCAGTCTTATAAATAATTGCTTTTGGTAGATTACTGAAAAAAAAATCATACAGAACACTTTACAGGGGAAAAAAATCCTATTTATAGCAATGTACTTCTGAACTCCAAATACCAGTTACTATGAGTTCTTAATATATCAGATGATGTGGCTGCTTCTCCTTGACTGATTAGCTGAGGATTTCAAATATTACAATCAAATATATGACTTTAATCATGCTGGTAACATGTTTATGATTTGATTTCTGTGAATCTCTGCAGATACAAAGCTCTATGAATCAGTTGTGAGCAGTTAACTGACAACTTTCAAAACTGAACAAATACTTCTGGGATTTTTATTGTTGTTGGTTGTATAAGTTTTCTGCAAGTCTTCAAATGGATCCTGCACTTCACAGAAGCCCTCAGAGGATGTTCACTGTATTAGCTACCAAACCAGTGCTTTTCAACTTCATATACACCAAGGAAAAGCAACAGCTTTTGGTGTTTCTGTGTTTTGAATCAAAGAACTGGCCACAAGTGAATAAGGTGAAGTGGCAGCTGACAGTGCCATTTGGGTCACCAATCAGACTCATAAATATATCATAAGATAGGCTATAAAAAAACCAGCTATAAAAGCTGTTCTCCTATATTTACATGTCCACCTAAAAGGCCCTACTGAATGTATGAACTGAAAAAAAATCAACTGCTATTAACAATTTTTTATGCAGTTCTTAATACAACCACAACTGCAACCAATTGTGATTTTTTTTTCAAACATAAAATAATATGCAGGTAGAATGTGTTGAGTGTTGTTTAAAGGTTACAGAGAATTACCTTCACATGCTTTCCCATCTGGGCTTGGCAAAAATCCCATATCACATTCACAGCGATATCCTCCAGGGGCGTTGAGGCACTGCCCATTTTCACAGAGATTTAAGTTTTCTGAGCATTCATCAAGGTCTGGAAAAGGAAGAGAAATGGCAGGTTGAGAGCAAACATGGTTTTCTCACCAGCATTTGTTTCACCCGAAGCGTGCAGCCTTCCAAGGGTTTTAATTACTCTGTGAGTTCTGAACACTCACAGAAGGAACTGCAGCCTGGCTACGTGCAGAGGCTATTACATGAAACAGCTGGGGAGACTTCCAGCATGTTGAAAATACAGCTCCTAATCAAAAGGAAAAGCAGAGAGAGGCAGCCTCCTAAAGTAGCTACAGCTAATAACAATTGGAGGCAGTACACAGGGTCAAATTTAGACTCGGAACGAGCACGTGAATTTTATTACAGTCATTGTTTCTATTACAGTAAAGCCTGGAGGCAGCATTGAGACAGAGGTTTACTGTGCAGTGAGCAAACATATGGTAACAGGCAGTCTCCAGCCCAAACACACAAAATGCTGACAAAAAGTGGCACTGAGGTGAAAACAACTTGATCAAAATTCAACAGCAGTGTAAGCGGCTGATGAGAAAAACAGCCTTGCTACTGCACTACACTGCCCTTCAGTGAGATTGTGGCCATTACTCTCTAGCTGGAATTGTATATATCATAAAAAAACCCACTCTTTGCTGCAACAGAGCCTGGCTGGCAGTGTGAGCCTGTGCAGCTCCATGGCTGGCAAATCCAGGTAGCACCTAGCAGGGTGAATGCTGCACGCTTTGGCAGAGGGCTCACAGAGCACTTGCATGGCTTAGTTTGAGTTTCAGCCACCTCTTGACTCCATGAAAAAGAAAGAAAGCACCCAAATTACAGAAGTTCTATTGAGTGCAGAAAGTTCTCCATTTGGAAGATTTGGTTTGTAGACTCCTGGAAATCATCATATGGGAAATTAACAAAGAGCGCTGGATTCTGAAGGCCACTAAGAAAGCTGGATTGGATTGAAGAGTAAATTATACAGAGAGAATTCAACTGAATCACAGGCTCCATTTATGATTTGGAATTCTTAAAATTCAGCCTTAAACCTGCTGAGCCAGATTCTCAGATGCCATAAAAACCTGCTGTAGTTGACAGAGTGCTGCTGATTTGCCCCATCTGAAAGCTGGCCACCCAGCCATGGATCACATGGGTTCATCCCAAACAGGGATGAACCTGGAGCATCAGCAGCTCCATCAAACCCTCAGGGCTCCTGATGACTACACATGAGCTAAGATGTTTGTCAAAGCAGAAGACTGAAACGTGGGTGGGAAACATCTCTAGCAATGTTTTATGATCACATTTACAGTCTATAAAGTGAGGCTTCAGAAGCAGCTACTTCCATCACTCACTCTGCATGTCAGCACTGCCTCCTGACACCATCTCTCGGGATGATGCAGTAAAGAGGGCAGAGCACACACTCCCTTAGGGAAAGGGCAAACATTTTCAGGCCATTTTATGAAGTAATTTAAGTATTAAAGTGGATATTTAAGTATTATTTAAGTATTAAAGTGGATAGCCAATGGACTGTTCAACTTAAATTTTATGGTCAAGTACTGATTAAAATATTTTATGAATACTATTAATAAAAATTTTATTAACAATTAATACCATTTTGTATTTAATATGTTGTCACCCATTCCAACAAGAAAAGCTCAATGAAAACTTGCATTTTATCAAGTGAAAAAATTAACTGCTTTGGACTAAGTATAATAGACAGCATTTCTTCCTAGGTATGACAACTGAGGTGACGTAGCAGACAGTAGAAGATGACAGAGAAGGATTCAAATGTTTCAAAGCTATTTTTGTGTACTGAATCACAGACCTACTCAGGTTGCAAAAGACCACAGGAGGTCATGCAGTGCCTCCCTGAGAAAACTCACCTGTGCAGGTGAAGCCATCCCCAGTATAACCCTCCTTACAAAGGCAACGGTAAGAGCCCATTGTGTTCTTGCAGTCAGCATGGGGGCTGCACATGTGGGTTCCATTGGAGCACTCATCCAGATCTTGAAAAGAAGAAGACAGATTTAAAAAGGAGGGGAAAAAAAAGCAACATTAGTTAAAATCCACTGTTACATGCAAAATTGACACAGCATATGGCATGCAGAAGCTTTACTTTAAATCATCTGCCCTAAGAAAACCCACATAGGTGGGGGCATCTGATGGGAAAAGCAGGTGTAGCTTCTTTTATGAAGCCTGGCAAGGTAACTACTAATGAGGAAGCTGCAGAACTCTCAGAACTAAGATCTGTATCTTGTTTTCATGGGGAGCAGCAGGAGACCTCCCACCATTTGCCCCCAAGGACACAGCATCTCACTCCATCAGCACCTTACAGGCCAAACAAGCCACGATGCTGATTTCCATGGCAGAGAATTTCTCCTCCCACAAACCAACTCCATCCAAGCAGCTTGAGAACCACTGGCCTTCTCAATTTGTAGGTGTGATAGTGGCTTTTTTTCAGAATGTCCAGGACCCAGTTTTGCCATTACAAAGAAATAGCAATGCATGTGACCTCACCTGTGCACTTGATGCCATTCCCAATCCAGCCCGGGCTGCAGCTGCATTTGAAGCTTCCTGCTGTGTTTGTACATATGGCATGTCTGTCACAGTTATGGGCTCCAATTTCACACTCGTTGATATCTGTAAAAACACACCAGTGTTTGAAGAGCTCATGGATCAAACTGCTTTATATCCAGAGGACTGATACTGGAATGTCTCAAGAAAGACAATGTGAAGGTGAAAACGAACCTGCATTTCTTTATAAAGTGACATTTGGAAATGAAGCATAGGAAATAAAATCACAAGGAAAGCAAAGCATGTGGCATATGTCAAAGGGGCCACAGCCTTTGGGAAGAGCATTAGCATCCATAAAGGGGACCTCTGCAGATGTTCAGCATCCTGGTATGTACGTTTGCCAAGCAGCTTTGCAATAGGTTGCAGGTCAAATCTGATGACTAAGAGCTGGTGTGAAGACCTGTGCTCAGCTGACAACAGAAAGCTACCACTGCAGTGTACTGCCTTGCATCTTCACCACCCCTGCACACGACTGAGGGAGAGGCAACAGCTTTCCCACCTGCCCATCCTGGAGTCTGCAGAGAGGGACTTGAGGGGCTCCACATTGCATGGTTTGCTCAAAGGTCTTGGAGGCAACTCTGCTGCCCACGGGCCTCCTGGAGTGCAGCGCCCCTCCAGATCTGCAAGGGTGCTGGGCACACCTGCAAGCTCCTCCCAGGATCATCCCCAGGCACTTCAGGAAGCCAGGTTCTGCTTTGCCAGGGACTGGAGGACAGGCTGTGCCACTGGATTTGAGGTGACAGCTGATGGACACAAAGCTCATTGGGAATGCAGTTTATTAAGCACTCAGGAAAACTAACACAGTGGAAAAAAGTCAGCATCCTTGGAGACACCAGGCAGCAAGTCATCCAATCTTCAACATCTGCATTCCTGCCAGCACATTCTAGTGCACTACTTGCTATTTTCACCTTATTTTCATCCTTTGGTATTCTCTGGCAATGTCAAAATGTATAGAGGAAAAAAAAAAACCCAACCGAACTCCATTCTTCCCTGTCACAAAACAATATGAATGCCCCACGTAAGTACTTGGAGAATGTATAAACTCAAAGGCAAAGTTTTCAGAAATTACTGCTGGTAACTAAAACAAACCTGGTAAGAATTTTCTTGCACATCTCAGCTATAGATTTTACAGTGTTTTCTGTAACTGAGCCCTAACTCTGCTTTACTTCCATGCAGGATGTAAATTATCTGGAGTTCACATCAAACCACAGAATATTTACATCCATTTTTCAGCCCTCCCAGGTGCCTGTGCTGTTGAAGCCAATTCATCCTGTTCAGTGCAATAGCTGATGGAAAGGGAAAACAAGCTCACAAACTCTGCAGGGTTCCACACCAAAAAACCCAACCAGTTCAGATCCCTCAAGGAGAGGGGTAAGAAAAGGCATCAGCCATCCACTGCATAACAACCCTTGGGGGTCTCAGCCCTCAGATTTTAGTTTCTCTACCACTGTTCCTAAAAAAAATTAGCTTTTTTAAGAGGGCAAGAGAGGAGAGGTCACTGGGCAGGGTCCAGGTACCATCTTAATCATTTCCTTTGTAACCTTTCCTTAGTTTTTTTTCTGCCCACCCTTCTTCAGACAAAAGGTTCTGTGTCCTTTCTCTACGCCCTGTACTTGTATTTTGTCTTTTCACAAAGGCTACATGTGACTCAGAAGCAGACAACATATGTCTGTCCCCCTACAATTCAAAACCCAAGTCCAGAAATTACTCAACCCCACTGCTGGTTTGTTTTTGTGGGTTTTTCTGTTGTTGTTTCATTTGTTTTGTGTTTGGTTTGTTGGGTTATTTTACGTCTGTATAGTGGAATTATATCCAATCTTACTTTCTTGGGTTTCCTTCTAGATGACTATTGCTCTGAATCAAAACCCCAGACAGGAGTGTTCCCATAATCTGGATGTTGACATCCAGACACAGATCTGAACCTGGCAGCTGCATGACTCTGAATGAATGCTGGCTGCACCACCCAGCCCCAAAACATGGTAATGGACACTCACTTTTTCAAACTTAAAACCAAAAAAGGCTCAAGAGGAGATCATCTCAGAGCTCCTTTGCCTTTAGCATGTGCAGAAACTCCCAGGAAGATAACATCACCCTCAACAGGAAACTGGTGTCTGTCAGAAATCTTAGGGGTGGTCAGAAAAAAACCCTCATTTTGGCTTGGACTGAAGGAAAAGACTAGAAGGAATTTTGAGAGGTCACCTACAGTATACACTGACATGAAAAAGCTGAGGCAAACACTCCATTTTAACCTTTGCATGATATAAAAACCCAAACTGTTAAACCAGGATGAAGATTGCACTTGTGCAACAGCTCCACCACAGTGAGGTTGTGCTCAGGCTCCAGTTTAAGGCATTCTGAAAGAAATTTCCAACTCTCCATAAAGTGGCTGTGGATTCCACCCCATCCCACCTCTCCCTGAGCCTCTGCCATGGTGACACTGCTGCCCTTGCACGGGGCACTTGCTCCCCTGCCAGCTCTTTGGCACACAGACTAAAAAAGCTTGAGATCTTCTGCAGAATGGAAGTTGTGAGCCTCAAGCTACAGCCAAACATGGGTATTTGTAATAGGATCAACTCCCTCAGACATCAGCCACTGGAAGACTTGCTTTGAACAAAATCCTGAAATCCTTTTCAAGGTTTTTCCAGGAAAATGTCTCTATTTCCTCTCCCTAATTTCTCTGCTTCAATGCCTTTTTTTTTTTTTGGCCTGGGTGAAGATCGAATAGGGAAGGCAAAATATATTTAATAATATAATCTACCTTTACAGAGACATTGCAGGTTTTATTTCATTGTTTTCAGGTATTTCAATGAAATCTGATGAAGACATATAAAATACCATCCCTGGCTTCAACTCAGATTCTACTTATTTTCCAAGCTACCTAAATTTAGCTTCGATGTTGTTCTGTGATAATCCCAATTCTCTCCTTTCACTGACTAAATTTATTGCTTTGCAATTATTTCCAAGGCAAAAGAGATCTCAGACCAAACACTGTCCCGTGTTAATGGGGCAGTGAAATCAAAGGAATTTATGCTTGCTTATACTGGAGCTTAATCTGGATTTATGCTGCCATAAATATTGAATTATGGCTTCACAGAATGAAACAAAAAGGAGAAGTTGAGCTCTGGAGGGGAAAAATTATCTCAACATTAAAGTCATTAATAAGAGCAAGAGTCCAGACTGTGCTGTGTGCACAGCAGGACAGACAGGACCACCTTCTTCAGTGCAATTCCTTCAAGAGAAAGGCATTAACTGGTCTGAGGACAGGTACCATGACCTAAAGAGCAGAGAGGAGGACACTACTCAGGTCAGGGTTTCACACAATGATGGCCTTTTCCCATTGAATTCAGAGGAATTGCTACTAAAGAGTAAAGGAGTGAGTCACTGATTTATATCAAACTTCTCCTCCTGCCTCCAATGTGAGGCCAGGCCAGGCCAAGGAAAACAGAGCCATTCCCAGCCCAGCCTGCTGCTGCATCCTCACTCAGTCCCAGTGTGTCCCAGTGCTGCAGCACACATGTTCTCAGCTCTGCCATTGCACAACTCCCAGTAACACTAAGGGAGTTGTCTGCCTACAGCAGATGAGAATACACATGAGAAATAAGATGTGGATCTGACATCATAAAAATCACAAGCACTCTGGGGAAAAAAACCTGTCAGTCATCCTATTTTGTTGGCTCCTTTGGTTCTCTTCCCTGGACAAATATTTTTTTCTCTCAAGGTTTTGGCAATTAATAAAGTGTCTCTCCCATTAATCACAGAGAAACAGGATTTATAGGGTTGTGGATGTGCAGCAAAAATGTACTTCATATATACCTGTTCTGTTGGCCTTATGCATGCAAGTGTGGCAACCAAAGGTGAGGACTCACTAGCCAATATCTGCACAGCTCAGCCTTCCATCTGCAAGGGGATCATTCAACTCAACAGCCTGGGGATAAATTCTCACCCACCCTCTGGAAACACCCAAGTCATTCCTCTGTATTTGAATAGAATGAGAGTGATAACTGACATAAAAATTCACATCATCACAGGCATGAAATCCCCAAGGTATCCTAAGAACCATTTACTTTCTCTGTTGGGTGTCACTGAGGCTTCAATGATCTTTGAAGGTTCTTAGCAAAATGTGAATTTAATTCAGACCCTGCCTACAAATCAGTACTGTTTGTCAGGAATGATGCAAATCCTGAAAGCATTTTCTGACTCTCTCATTTTTTTGGCACTCTCCTCATATCTGTGCATTTTCTCACTGACATTTCCCTGGTATTTCAAGCCTGAGGCTGATTCCCACAGGGCCAGTGGTCTGGTGGAAGTCACAAGGCATTTCCCCCTCCTGGGCTGCTGCCCATGTTATCAGGTAGGTAAAAAAGGCTTTTCAGAGGGACAAGACTGAATTACAACTTAGTGCTCAAATAGCAAAATACATGGAAATATTGCACTATTCTGATCTCTGTAGCAGTAAAATGCTTTTCTCTTTTGGAAGGACTCTTGTGTTTTATTCATCACCTCATGGGGCAGTGAAGCTCTTGCCTGGCCTGGATCTGTTCCTGGGTGACTTGGTCTAGGTGATCCTGCTCTGGCAGGGGGGTTGGACTAGATGATCTTCTGGGTCCCTTCCAGCCCCTGACACTCTGTGATGCTGTGATCTCCATCCTCAGGTGACTAGCACAGGGCTCAGTGTGTTACTGCTGGACAGCTGCCCACCCAACACACTCCTGCAACAACCCCTTGGTGGGCAGCACCTCAGCAGCATTATCTACCACAGCCAGCTGCCAGACCCACAGGGGGAAATGGAGTTGTTTTGCTGATACTAGAACTCTCCTGTGCCATCAAGACTGAAAGCCAGGGTGTTATCTGTGGCCAGAAGTCAGAGGCAGGGGAGGGAGAGCAGGTTGGAGAAGTCACAAACATCATGGACCTGCTTCTGAGGGTGACAGGGCTCTCCTCTTCCTTTCACCCTGTCAGGTGTCCTCCTCTTCCTAAGTCAGCATGCATGCAAGCAAGCAGTGTGTAGAAAAATCTACAATGAACTGCTCTAAGTATTTGCACTGTCAATAGGAATTAAACCTTTTGTAGCACTTTGCCTAGGAAACCTGCATCTGCAATCTACACTTTCATATAATTTTGTTAAATTAAATTTTTTTTGTTACTAAACTGTGTCCAGATTCTTACTGAGAACTGAGGAGAGGGGGGAACCAACAGCTGTGTGGGATGGGAATGTAAGTCAGTGGGTGGATTCTGAATACTGTTAGATGATTAAGAAAAAAAAACCAACAACCCATGTTTATTTGTTAAAATGGAAACAATCAGTAATGACAAGGGAGCTGAAATATTTAGACAAAACTGTAATGGAACCCAGAGGACATTACTTAGCTGTTCTCATGAAACAGAGAATCTCCCATTCAAACTGGTGTACACATTCTTGTCATTTTTTTTCATGGGATTTCCTAAAAACAGTGGATGCTTTTGACCTGTCTGGAAGACAAGAGCTGAAACCTGGGCTCCAGATGCTGTTGGCAAAGTCACTCCAGGAGTCTGGAAGGATGGTCTGTGGTACCTGAGCCTGGGAAGTTCAGCTCTGTTCTAATACTGTGCAAACATGAAGTGGGGAATTCAAAATTCATCAGTAAATCAGACTTCTTACAAAGCAGAGAGAAGCTGCACACTGCAGTCACTATGGGACCTGTTTCCATGCACTTCTGCATGAAACCAACCTAGAAAGCTCCTGCTCTGCTTCCTCTCTTTTCTGGTTTAATAAGTATTATTGCTTGGCACACGTGGCACCACCCTGCATCACAGGATGCCAAAACAGTGGCTGTTTCAAGGACTTCCTCAGATTCCACCCCTGCCTCCATGACCTTTCCCTGTCTTTTGCCTTCTCCTAGTTGCTTCATCTTCCCTGAGCCCTCCTTACCCTGGAGTGACAGCTGCACCACGTGTAACTGAGCAGCACAGGGGTTTTCAGGTCTACAGCACTGAAGATCTTCACAGAATTTAGCACAGAGTCAAAGAGCACTGAGATGTTGGTCTGCAGGGTCCAATTAGGGATTTCTTGGACTTAGATCAGTTCAAGTGCAAGTCAAAAGCAGCTGTTACTAATGCACAACTATCCACCCATGGTCCAATCTGCAAAGCACAGCTCCAGCTCTCAGACTGCTCTTAGGAAAGCTGTAAAAAAACCAACTCCATGGATTTGGGGCACTTACAGAAGTATTAATTCTGTACAAGGGCAGAGCAAGTAGAAAAGCTGGTCTCAAAGACACTGCCAGAAGTGTGTTTACCCTAAGTCTACATGAAACATCCTATTGAACAGGGGTTTGCATTCATAGCTGGGCACAGCCTGACTCAACGCCAGCACTAGGGTGATGAATTTTGATGAATTTCATGCCCTAGGAGCTGGTATATATCAATCTATATATATATATATATATATATATTCAATATAATATATATACATATTCAATATAAAATATATATACATATTCAATATAATATATATACATATTCAATATAATATATATACACATATTCAATACAATAGATATATACAAATTCAATATAATATATATATACACACATATTCAATATAATATATACATATTCAATATAATATATATATCTCAATGAAATATCACACATTCTGACTGTGCTGCTGGAAGGCAGTGGAGTGGCTGTAGTGTTTTTGTCAGTCCTTTCAGCAGCAGCATCAGGCTGAATGCTGTGCCACTGAAGAGCAGCAGAAGACAAGCTCAGCACATTGGGATGGGAGAGAGAATATTTAGGACAAATCAGTGAAAAGCAGCTCACTGAGAGGAGGATTTGAGCACTGGGAAGAAGGACATGTAGACTCAGGTTTAACCAGGAGTTAAGAATGAAACTTGAAAGCATACCTGTGCAACCAGTTGTGCCTTTCTTGCCTGAATAGCCCATATCACAATGACAGATAAATGAGCCTTTTGTGTTCTCACAAGTTCCACTCAGACAGATGTTTGGATGCAAGTCACATTCATTAACATCTAAAAAACAAACCAACAAAAACCATTATTTAAGATTTATTAAATACAATTTAAATAAGATTTATTAAATGCAATTCTTAGAAAGTAACTGGCAAACTCTCTTGAGATTAATTAAGATTTATTAAATGCAATTCTTAGAAAGTAACTGGCAAAACCTCTTGAGAGATGATGTTTCATTACAAAAATGGGTCTATGTATGCAAAAACTGCTGAAGTTATGATTGCCTTACCTAATACAGAATCTTAGATCTGTTTTACCACTGCTGTATTACAGTATCTGCATTAGCATACCTTTAATTCCAGCTTTCCTTAAAAATAGACACTAAGATTCAGCATTTCCCCCAGAGAATAATTATGATTATTTATTGCTGCTTTCCATGTGTTTATTGAGTGTCTACATCTCTATCTGCATTGCAGACATGATCTAGTTTTGCACAAACACCTCTCCAATACGCTCTGAATTTTTAATTTAAATGAGAAAAAAATCTCATTACACTGTTTGATGACTTCATTCTATCTAAGTGCAACACTTGTACATTTATTTTGTCTTGGAGACAAGTTTAAATCAGCACTGATGATTCATCTCGCTAGACATTTTTTACAGCACCACCCACCCACACTTCCTTTCTGCAAGTGCTCCATCTGAGCTGCATGGAAACCTCACTGGAAGAGCATCCAAGGGTGGGGGGTTGGACTAGGTGACCTCTAGAGGTCCCTTTCAACCCAGACTTTTCCATGATTGCTATAAATTCTATAATTTCTGTGATATGATGACATAGATCACTATGTTTGCATCCCAATCTAAAGGGATAGAGAGATACCATCTGCATTTGATAAGTACAACTTGTGCAATAGTCAGGTAAGAACAACACACTTGAAATATCATTGTCTTCCTACCTGGAAAGAGTGTCTTAAATAACTTTTCACTAGTGAATGCAGATGGGAATATCTGTATTTTCACTTACCTATGCAAGTCTTCATGTCTTCAGAAGCCATGAATCCATCATAGCAAAGACACCTGTATTCTCCTGGGATGTTTGTACACTGGCCTCCATCACAGATGTTAGGATTGTCCTCACACTCATCAATATCTAAACAACAGGGAAAAATCAGATTCAAATATACATTACATTTAAAAACATTTTAATGCTCTGATAAAAATGATGAAGAACAAATCCTTGCAAATAACTCAACAGAACATTCCAAAATAAGCTCCTCATCTCCAGCTAGTCAGTGGCAAACATTCCACTCTGACTCCAACAGGAGCAATAATAGACTTTATAGGTAAAAAAAAATAGACAAAAAATATCCAACAGAACCTTTGCACATCACATGACCACATACAACTGCAGATTCTGGGATAAAATCCATCATTGTTGAAGTCAATGGAAGCTCTGAAGTCAAAACAAGATCAGACTTTATAGGGCTTAAAAAAGCTATTTTTCTACAGGGCTCAAGGGTGATGACAAACTGCAAACACAGAGTGGAACTCATGATGGGAACAATGACAGTATATCCATTTATTACAGTATATCCATTTATTACAGTATATCCATTTATTAAAGTATATCCATTTATTACAGTATATCCATTTATTTTGCTAAGAGATTTTATGGTTTTTTTTAGCATTTCAGCTGAGTGGCCAGGTCAGCCATGGAGTTCCATCTTCCAGCATGTAAGTTGTTTTCCCAATTAATGAAATTGTCCATCACTGATTGGGGCCAGGTTGTAGAAGCAGACACTTTATTATATTAATGCAGCCATGCTAAGGTCTGGAATCTTTCAGAGTCCCTGGAATTATATTAGTGTTCCTTGCAAAAATCCATAGAATCTCCCTGTGTCAGCACCAACACAGAGCAGCAAGAGCAAGTATCAGAAACTCTGCCTGGTGATACCATGGGAAAAAAGGCAGCACAAAAAGCAGAAGATTCAGGAACCCCCTCCAAGAGCAAGGGTGTAACTCATTATCAGGCCAGTCTTTTGTGGATTGCAATTATGCAGCTACAGAAAATTAACTCTCTTTAACTTAAAAGATCATGTTCATTATTCTTCTGTATTTCTAGCAGCCAGTGCTTGTGTGGATACACAACTTCTGCAAGCAAGACCCTGTTCATCTTAACTAGCAAATAATGTTGGCATGGACATTAGCCTGAAAATGTTAATTTGGAATGGAATTTGAATTAACATGCAAAATTAATCTCTAGAAATGGGGATAATAATGACAGAAATAAAGAACTTTATTTACTAACCTGTCACTGTACTGATTTCACAGTTGGGGGAAAATCAGCTGACAAAGAAGCTGTTGTTTCTCCTAATTGGACTGATTATTTATGCATAACCTCACCAATTCAAACCTGACCTGCTAGTGAACTGAACAGCATTCTTACCAGCTCAATTATCAAGAAACATATTCCATAATGGCTTCCAGTTTGGTGTGATGTTAAAGATAAAAGACATGTTCACACAGAGAGCAAGCTGAAAATGTAGGTGTTTCACATACTCAGGTCACAGTTACTGTATCTTGCACCATGCACAAATATCTAACACACTAACCAAGTATTCAGTGCAAGCAGCAGAAAATGTCACCAAGTATTTTCTGAATTTTCACTCATTTTAGGCAAAATGTCAGCATGCAGATTTTGAATATTCACCAGATATTTATGTGTGGAATTAGGTAGAGTTTGACTTGACATCTAAAGGTCTGGAGTGTCTGCTACTGAGACTGTTTTCTGTGCTGGCTATTGCATTCAGGTCTTGCTTAGAGTGTGGAAAAGCTAACAGCTATTAGGCTGGCCTGTGAATTAATCTCTATTTTTCAGAAGCAAGGCTGGATATAAAAACATGAAAATGCACAGCTAAGATCTAATGTTTTTTCATTTCATCAGGAAGATGTGACTATAAACTTCTACAGACATGTTTATGGTCAAGCTATGTGGACAACACCACTGAGAATCCCTTCCCTCCACACAGCAAAGGCAATTGCTTCCTCCCCTTTCCATTTTGAGAAGGGAAAGATGGTATTTTTGATTCCATGTGCAGGAAGCTGCTCTGGTTTGGGGTTTAGAGATGTCTTTGTGTGTTAAGGGAAAGGAGGAATAAGGCCCAGAACTGTTTTAAGCCTGTAGACTTGAGATCACTTGGGTCACTTGGTCCCCAGTCAAGCCAAGCAGGTGAACACAAGTGGCTCAGAGCCCCCTGCACCCCTCCTCCTCCTCAGACATCCCTCTAATCCTGTCACTTGGGTTTAGATCTTGGGAGAGACACAATTTTGATCAACTGGTTTGATTTTTGCATTGTGCAAACACCAACGTTTGGGCAAGTTTTGGTATCAACTTGCTCTTCCTTGACCTGAAGTAGACAATTCCTAATCTAAATATTTTAGATTTAGAAATACTTCATTGCAGGGTCAGTCCAATTTGCACTTTCTTTCTCTGAAGAAGCTTGCAGAATATTGGCCACTTGACATCTTTCTGACAGTGTAAGCTACACTAACTACACTTTAAGGCTTTTGGGGTTGGACTAGATGTTCTTTCAAGGTCCCTTCCAAGCCCTAACATGTCACGTTCTGTGAAGGCTCTTTCACCCTCTGGAATGGTAGCAAGTGCCTCAGGGTAGTGGAGACTGGATAGAGGTCTATAAATATTTACATATTCTGAATATGAGCTCTCTCTATCAATTCAGTATAGAAAATTCTCAAGGTTTTTCAACTATAAAGGCAATTCTACTCTAGAGGACTAACCCTGTTCTATTTCTCATGCTCTTCAAGGAGCTCTTGGATGGAATTGGCAAACAGCTGGCAAACATTCACATGCCTCAGCAGGCCAGTGGTTGTGCAGCAAGAAGTAAGAGAAGAGTGGATCTTTCCAGTAACCTCTGTGGAAATCACTGAGTGCAATTCACTTACTGGGATTGACTCCCAGACTCCCAAAGGAGAACACCCAGCCATTAAAGAGCTCTAAACATTCTCTCCCAACTCCTGTTTAGAGAGAGCTCTTTCCTAGGAAAGATTCATGCCATTCAGATTTCAGCTGGTCTGAAAGTCAATCAGTTTTGAAGTCATGCAGCATAATTGCATTTGACTAAGCAAAGAAATAAAAACAGGAATTTTCTTGCTTGCTTAAGAGCAGATACCACACAACCACAGAGGAGGGCAATCAGCTCCTTCTCTAGCATTTCTCTCTCTTCTGTCTCCAATGTAACCATACAGTTCACATGCAGAGCATTTTGGCTTCTGTTTATAATAATTCTTTCCATTGACTTCAACACATTTTGGATTTGGATCTAATAAAATACCTTAAGGGTGAAAATGTATCTCCTACTCAAAAAAAAATAAATGAAGCTTTTTGTTATGAAACTCAAAATCAACTTGTCCACTTCATCTGAAATGAAGAAGAATCAATTCCCTTCAAAGCAATTCAGTCTGTAGGTGCTGAAAGCTGGAACTTTTGAGGTGTTTACTTTAGAAAAAGAACTTTGCTTTTCATGCATTAATTAGTTCTGTATTTTTTTACAGCATATTTGTTACAATAGCTTTAATTTTACAAAGCAGGTCCATTTTTAAACTATTGAAATAAAGCCTTCCAGAGGAAAAGCTGCCAAAATCTCCCTTACCAGTGCATGTCCTGTGGTCTGGCATCAGTGCAAAGCCTTGTTTACAGCTACACTCATAGCTGCCCTCTGAGTTTGTACAGAAGTTCTCACAGCCACCATTCATTATACTGCACTCATCGATATCTGTGAAGGAGAAAATGACAGTTAAAACCCACAGTATATTTCACTTCAAAGCACTTTTCAAAGGCTCACTTGACTCACCTGTCCACAATAGCATCTGTTCAGCATCTACACTTGGTATTTGCACAATCCTTGAACATTCAAGTGTTTGCAAATATATGCATTGGGATGGGTGTCAGGCAAACAAGGAAGGGAAGATGATATTATCTGACTTTTAATAATATACATATTAAAATACCACTGCCTACCACAATATCATGAAAGAAAAGGATTTCCAAGTATCATGTAGATTTCTAAGTAAGAAATCTAAGGATTTCTAAGTATCATGAAAGTAAAGATGGAGGGGGAAAAAAAATCTCTGCTAGGTAGAATTAAAGCCATTGGATGTTTCATGTATTTCCATGGCACTATGAAACATATGTATAGAAAAGAGTGCACAATATGTTATTTAAGCTAAATGCCATTTACAAAATGTGGCTTTAAGGAAACACTGGAAAGGCCCTAGAGTTGAGACAATTACAGCTCAAATTAGGAAAAATTCAGTTGAACCACATGAATCTATTCCATGGTCTGTCAGGAATGCTGATTTTTAATGAAATCTAGAAGTCAAGATTTAACAAGGTATTCCCTCCTCACAACCAAAGTCTGAAGTCTTAGGTCATTTAAAATCATATTCTATTTTACATCATGATTGACTTTCTGAAGGGAAGAAGCTATTGCACAGTTGACTGTAGCAGCATCATAATGTCATTCACTCCTCACAACAACAGATGTGCACATTTGGGTGGTTTCCTGCAACCTATTTTGACAGACTGTACTAGATTAGTGCCTTTATACAACTACTAAAAATGAAACTATTATTTGTGTTTTATCATCCTGATTTACTAGACTGGCCACATAGATTTTGTCCTTACCAACACAGTACAACTTGTCAGGTGTGGACTGATATCCAGGGTTGCAAGCACACTGGTACTTCCCAATCAGGTTGACACAACGTCCATTTCTGCACAGGCTGGTGCTCAGTTCACATTCATTGATGTCTGTTGCAAAAGCAAGAGGGACAAGTCATGTCAGAATGAAAATCACAGAATAATCCTGGTTGGAAAGGACCTCCATAGACCACCTAATCCAACCATATCTAAAAAAAAATCAACACAAAACCAAAACACCACACCAAGCACAGTCCCTTACATCCCTGCTCTTAGAGCATGTCCTGAAGCACCTTGTCAACTCCTTTCTTAAATACCCCAGGGTTGGTGATTCAACCTCCTCCCTGGGCAGCCTGTGCCAGGGCCTCTCAGCAAAGAATTCCTTCCCAATATCCAATGGAACCCTCCCCTGCTGCAGCTCCAGCCCAGCCCCTGCTTCTGTCAGCAGTGCCTAAGGAGCAGAGGCCTCCCCCACCTCTCTGCACCCTCCTGGCAGGAGCTGGAGAGGGCAATGAGCTCCCGCCTCAGCCTCCTCTGCTCCACACTGCCCATGCCCAGCTCCCTCAGCCTCTCCTCACCCCACTTTTCTCTTGGCAGCTCCTCTGGACACATTCCAGCCCCTCAGGGTCTGTCCTGGCATGAGGGGCCCAGAGCTGAGCCCAGCACTGAGATGAGGCCTCCCCAGGCCCCAGCACAAGGGCCCTGCCCTGCCCTGCTCCTGCTGCCCACGCTGCTCCTGAGCCAGCCCAGGCTCCTGGGGGCTTCTTGTCCCCCTGGGCACCCCCTGGCTCATGCTCAGCCGGGTGGCACCAGCACCCCCAGGTCCCTTTCTGCTGGGCACTTTACAGCCTGGAGCTGCTGGGGGTTGTTGTGACCCAAGAGCAGGTCCCAGCCCTTGGCCTCACTGTCCCTCACACAACTGCCCTGGGCCCACCACCCAACCTGTCCCAGCCCCTCTGCAGAGCCTCCTGCCCTCAGCAGCTCAGCACTCCCACACAATTTAGCATCTACATTTTAGATACTAGAGCCAACACACAACGCAGGTGCGTGGCAGGAGTGCTGTAAGGGACTGTGCAGTGTGCAGAGCTCTGTGGGTGTCTCACCTATGCAGGCAGAGATGTTGGGGGCAATCTGGTGGCCCGGGGGGCAGTCGCAGCGGTAGCTTCCCTCGGTGTTGAGGCAGGTGCCGCCGCGGCAGAGCAGGGGGTTGCGCTGGCACTCGTCGATGTCGGGGGGGGGACAAGGGAGGGGACATCACTGCACAGGGCCAACCCCTCCCTCCCCACAGCATGCTGCCCATCCCAGCACATCTGCTCAGAGCCCTGGAGCCCCTCCTACAGCCAGTCACCCCAAGCGCTGCAGTGCAGGAGCCGAAAGAAAATACATTCAAATGCTGTTTAGGAACTGGAATCTGGTCTGAGTTCAGGTGTCCTGCTTAGCAAAGTGGGGAGCACAGGGATAGATTTAACATGCTGTGATTCTGACCCTGCCTCATTTATACTTTGGCATGGTGCAGAAGCAGTGAATTCATATTTAAGGTGGAAATCAAGTCAGAGCTTTAAGAAGACTCAGAAAAGGAGAGGAACTTAAACCCAGGTGTGAGCAAACCTGAAAACCACCCCCAGTGTAAATAAAAATGAAACCATGCATAGCACACAGCGTATCAATGGACCATAAAAAACATACCCATGCAGTTTTTCATCATCATAAATCCACTTTCATAGCCTTCAAAACATTCACATTCAAAGTCTCCAGGAGTATTGACACAGATGCCTTGGCCACAGAGGTCGGGCGAGATGCGGCACTCGTCGATATCTGGAACACCAAAGACAGCCAAGGGATTCTCAAAGGAGTTCACTTCTCCCTTCTGCAATCAAGAGTTCTGACAGAGACATCCAAGCACTTTACCTGTGCAATTCCTCTCTTCAGAATCCAGGGCAAACCCACTGTCACATCTACACTTAAAACTGCCAATAGTATTTCTGCATTTTCCATGGGTACAAAGACTGGGGACCATTTTACATTCATTGATATCTAATAAAAGAAACAGTAAAGACATTTTGTGTTATCAATTAATACAAGAAGACTGCACAAAAGAACAATGCTGACTTTAGAGCTCATTTTTTTCTCCTGACAATGATCCTTCCTTTCAAGAAAACTATGGCCCACACCAAATAAACTGACTTCCACCTAACCAACAATGTAGACACTCTGCTCTGGAACTGCCAAGAGCACTTTCTGCCATCAAATGGTCTTAGTCTCCCCTTTGGCCTGCAGGGTCTGATCTGCAGCTCACTGAATTCAACAGTGAGATTTCAGTGGATCAAACCTAGGGGGGCAAAGGGAGCTTCCAAAAGAACCACTCTGTCTCCTGGTTTCTGAGGAAAAAAAGTGTGACTTCCATGAGTCACAGAAAACATAAGCACATAAATGAAATCACATGTCACTTTTCTTAATGGCTTAGTAACTGTTTATAAAACTAAGCCTGTAACTAACAACAGCAATTGTCATTCACACACAGTTTCCCCTCCTTTCAGACTTCATTATGGTCTGGTTTTGGGTAATTGGCTTTCTTTATAAGCATATTCAGATCCATTTGTGCCTCTGATACTGTCCAGCTGAACCCCACTGCTAACCTGGAAAGATGGTGCTAGGGTGTCCCTGCATGATTCCCATTCAGTGCTGGAAGTTTTCCAACAATAAATATTAACACAACAAGACTTTGTTCACAGTACATTAAATTCTGCTGATTTGGAAACTTTTTTCTCTACTTCTCCAAGAAGGCCCACAAGAAATTTCAAAAATGATTCACCCTCCCTTGTGTGTTCCACAGCAGGATGAAATATTATGGCACCCTGCACAGGTAAGGATTTCTCTTTCAATACATCCAATGCTGATTAATCAGTTTGTTCCAGTTCTTATACCAAGGTGCCAAGTTTTCAAAGCTATTCCATCAGCCAGAGGTGCCATTAGATGCAACACAGGTGGCAGAGTCAGGCACAATTTAACTGCTCTAGCAGAGACACAATTTAGTGTTTGGAAGCTGCAGTATTATATGGCATTTAATGATGTTTGACACAAACTAAATTACCTTGTGTTTTACTCTGGCCTTAATTTCCATGAAATCTAATTGGATTTTTAAATGTGCCTTAAGGTGAAGTGAAGCACTTGACTATCAGCAAAATCTTCAAGCCCACAGAAATTCTCCAAGGTAAAGAAGAAGAGCCAGCAGGATTTGCTGGGAGTAACCCATGAATGGACCACATACCTTTAGAGAAAGGCTTCCCAGTTATCTCTATCTTTGTAGAGAACCCAGATCCTCTTGGACAAAGAGCTTCAAACTCAGGTGACCCCTTCAGAGGGCACTCTTCACAGTCAAAGCCCCAGGCTGCTCCTACTGAACAGCAGCAAGCATCCATTCTGTGTCTGCCTGGTATCTGGGAGGTGCACTGCTCATCTTCATGCTGCAGGTAGCAACTCTCCAAGCGAATGTCTGTTGGGCAATGGAACAGTATGTTGAGAGAGAAAGAGAAAATTTAGTTCATCACAGTCATCCTTTTCCAGAACCTCTTCACAGGACAGTTTGCTTCATGATTTTGTGGATTCAGGGGGAGAAAAGCAAGCACACTGCATCATTTCTCACAGGAAAATAGTCACACTAAGCTCAGCAATTAAGAGCTGAAGTTTAAAGCACCATTTTGAAGAATGGTGTTCAACACTTGTAGTAAATTTTGGATCAGAAGAGGTTTTTAAGGCTTTCAGCTTACCATGAGGCTCTTTAATTTACCTGAGACAAATCTTAGTCACTTACTGTCATAAAGGGACTAAGGTGCTTTGCATGGAGAGCATAAGAAATGTCAATATTCTGTTGCATCCCTCCTCAGATGCCCCAGCCCCAGCCCACAATGGTCACCCCTCACTCTTCCAACCCTGGTGATCTCAGTGGGGCTGTGGATGAAGAGTGCTAAGAACACAAATGATCTGCAGGGATTGGTCAGATGGACAATCTGGAACTAAATCAATGCTATTCACCACCTAGCAGATGGTGATGGCCTTAGCTATTAGCACTGGAATCTGTTCATACTCCAGTTGAACTAAGTTCATGTCCTTTTGCCATTTGCAAATTACTTACGTGGACAAAAATGATTTTCCTTGCTTGTAAGAAAACATGCAGCTCCAACATTGCTTACCACATAGATTTTTTTTCTCCCCTAGAGCTGTAAATGAAATTAATACTTACCAAGACACGTTCGTCCAGAAGCATCTAGAGTCATTCCATTGGGGCACTGGCAAACAAATGATCCCAAGGTATTGACACACTGCCCGTTTGTGCAGACTCCAGGAAACACCTCACATTCATTAACATCTATGTCCAAGCAAAATGTGAACATAAGTAAGCACTAGGATGATAAACATTAATATATCTGGAAGAAAAAATGCACATTCTAACCTTTGTCTTTTAGGATAAAATACAAAAGCCACAGGAGTTCACAGGGCCTGACAAAATGCCAAATATTTAGGATTTCCTCTGCCAGTCAGGCAGAACCAGTTAATTACAGAAGCCCCCAGTGATTAGAATCATAGCAAGATGTATGATTTCTGTGATTCTATTTGCCATTGCTACATATACTTAAATCCAACTCAAAAGTAGCAAAAAAAGGGAGAGAGATTTAAAAAAGATATTAATGTCCATACTCACTGTGGTCCAGGGTTTTGAAGCAAATGGGCAAAGAAAGAACAAGTTATATTATGACCCTACAATCTTGTCAACGAGTAACTTGATATTATATAGATTAAAATACACTCCTTATGACTGCACACAGAGTTTAACTTTGTTAAGTAAGGATTATATTTCTGTATTTAAGTGGCAAATTTAGCACTCTGGGGTAAGGGAAATGTGATGAACTGTTTTATTTTGGCCTGAGCATAAATAACCATTTAGTAATCCAAGTGTGAGGTCCTCCCACCAGTGTCCTTTGTGAAAAGCACACACCAGAGGAATAGTGCCCATTTGGGTTGCTTATTTCCTTCAGCCCATCATTTATCTGCCATGGGGGAACTGAGTAGCACCTTTTGGGAAAGCAACTTACTCCCTTGTCCTGCCTCTCAACTGCCAGTCCATTTCCTAGACATCTTCCCCTGTCTTGAAAAAGACACTGGTTGAAACACAACTATGGCTTCAGGGTGCTAAAAGCAGGGGAAACCACTAAAAATCTAGGGCTATCCAGGTCCCACTGCAATGAGAAAGATTGAAGGATGTCATAGATGTCACCCTAAGTGCTGGGAAAGGGAATGCTGAAAACAGTTATGTCTACATCTTGGAAGGATAAACTTTCCATCCCAGTGGTGTTGAAAATGTTCTAAGACTTTCCTTGTGAAGAGATAGGTGGGGCTATTTTATTTTTTTTTCCTTTTTCTTTCACTTACACACTCCAGAAAGTGTTGCTGAGGTCAGATAAGTTATGTACAGTGGGTCTGCAGCACAGACATGCCAAGGTATTCGGTCATCATTTGGAAAGCAAAGAATATGTGTGAGGGTGTTTCTCTTCTTTTTATTTTTTGATTTTTTTTATTTCAAATTGTTAAGGGCAAAAACAATGTTTCTTTATGGAAGCTCCATATGGGAATAATTTTTCAAAAATATTTTAACTGCAGTGTCATGTCAGATGTTGTCAGTCAGGATGACCCACAGTAGTTTGAGACTCTCTGAGCTTCTGCATGTTATGGAAATATGCAGTATTTTTCCAGAGGTTCAAATCAATTCAAATGAAGATGAAACAGGGTGGGACCTTCCATTCTCACTGAACAGTATAGAGTCATCTCACACCAAGCAAAATGCTACACATTAAAATATATCTATCTATCTATCTTTAACCTTCTATTTAACCAAAGTGTAACTGTCTCCTGATGTCTGTTCTTTTATTTATTTACTGATTTTTAGCAAGCCAATGCAACCATGCTTTGGAATGGCTTTGAATTAATATAATGTTGTATGTAAGAAAGCCAAGGTTAAGAGAAAAACAAAACAAAACAAGAAAATAAACTTTTATGTGAAATATAGTCTTCAAACATTCTTTTTCTAAAGCATAGTCATCCCATGGTTAGGAGACAGGTAAGATGCCCACTTTGCCCAGAGGTTACTCAGTTGATAGTCCTTGGAGAGAATAATTTCCTTACATTAGTAGACACTATATTGAAAAGTGTGCATTTTGAGAGAAACTTATGTAGGAATGTGAAACAAAGTGAAAGCAAATCCATCCCTGACAGCACTCTGATGAAGTCACTGGAACTCCACGAGGTAAGAATCTGGCATGGTGCTCCTCTATGCTAAATTAACCACTTAAATCAAAACACTGGCATTTTTTCCTTGCAGCTCTGTGTTAAGGAAACAGTAAATACCTTCACACAACGTTCCTCTTATTCTTGAATATCCCTTTTGACAAATTGGGTCTGTAAAACAAACAGAAATGAAATTAGAATGCTACAGTCAAAAGCTCACCATGAACTCTCTGTGCAAAACTTCTCATGTGAGAGACTAGAGGTTATTGCTAGAAGTCTGAGTGCTTAGTATCTCAGTATTTTCAGATAAGACAGGGTGCCATCAACTATACAGTTGATGTATAATCATTACTCTCTTCTGCTTCCCATGTGTCTTAGCTAGCTCACCCAAAAGTGCTTGTATGATTCCTGCTTCATTCAAATCAATTAATTCATTTCACTTGATCACAGCACATTACATCCCTATTTACCATGGGTGGGTGAGAATGAATTCTGCTAAGAAACACAGGATGAATTTAACTAAAGATCTGAGCAAACTAGCAGCTTTCAGCATATAGAAATAACACACCCCCCCACATTTCTGCCTTCGTCAGCTCATCTCTGGGTTCCCAGCTCATCCCAGAGTTCAGTCTGATTACCAAGTGAGTATGCAGAGACCTCAACCCATTTCTTGATCAGCTGTTTGATGCTCTAGGTCACCAGTTAATCTACAGAGTACAATAACAAGGGCTACTCCCTCTCCTCCCTTCATTACCACACCAAATATCCATTTGTTGCAAACATTTTCTTGCAAGCTCTGGGGAACATGCCACATCATTAGGAAGTCTAGATCCTTAATTATGACAAACAAAGCTCAAGTAATACTGCAAGTTACAGACTGTAGGTGTGGCCCTTCAGAATTTAAACCTGTAAAATATTCACTATATAATCCAGAGTCATAGCTACATGCTACCTCTCAAATATTCAGATTTCTCTTCTTTTTTTAAGGACTGAGTGCCTGATAACAGAGCAAATAAAGTTATTTGTCTAGCCTCTGATAAAACCTCTATGACAACAATCTGGAGCAACCTCAGAACAAGAAAAATGCTAAGATGCTGAGGAAAAAGAAGAGCATTACCTCTTTCACATGGTGTACATGGGCTTCCCCAAGCAGCACCCAGTGAGGAACAGCACTGGGACTTCAGAGTGGCTCCATTGATATTGATTTCACATCTTCCATCCACTATGTTCTGCCAACAGGTACCCTTAACAGTTTCTGTGTGGAAAAAAACACAGTGTATTGTCATGCAGATTGTTTAGCATTATACATTAATACATTTGCAAACACATTGGAATTTAATCATGAAAAAGAATCAGCCTTTCATCATAACAGAACACATCAGATCTGAATTTCTTTTAAAAGCTCTTAATTTACCCTTTTCTGTGCTGGACTATAGCCTGAAATCATCCCTGCACTGAGCCCTTGTAAATCCTAGTTTATGTTTATTGATCTTAACAGGGAATAGCTCAACACTGTTCCAGAGCTGAGTCACTGTATTTATTGACAGATTAAAACCCATGTAGAATAATGAGGTGGATATGAACCCTTTCTAGATCCTGCATTAATCAGGATCCCTCAGTTTGGACATCTGCTCTTCCCATACAGGGAGTGGCAGGAGGTAGCTAAGAAGCAGATGGTAGTGCCAGTTTTCCTCACTGACTGGGCAACAGCTCTCAATTACTGTCCTTCCAGAATATTATTCTATAATATTGATACTGGAAGATGATGATCTCACAGAGTATCTCAGTCCATGTCTCCCCTTGAGCTGGTCTGGACACTACACAACTCACTCATGTTTCATCTCAAACAGAAAACTGGCATTTCTAGAGAGCAGATCTTCACAAGAGCATGCCCAGCCCTCTCACAAGAGCAGTGAATTGGGTGAGCATAGTCCTGAAGAATCAGTCTTAGCATTTCTGTATTTGGTAACCAAAAAATGTCATGTCCCTTTCAGATGTGACATGGAAGCACACTGGGCTCCCAAGTCACACCTGATGTGCCCACAGTAATGGTGAAAACAGAAACATTCTCAATATTCTTTCCCATTTTCCACTAAATTTATCCACCCAAGTTATTTTAAAATGTTTTCTAAACAGTGTTTTTATGTCACTCCACATTTTCAACCAGCAAACAGAAAATCTTCAGAGGAATCAGTACCTATGCAGATGGTTCTGGTCGTATCCAATGTACTTTCAGGAGAACACTCACAAACAAAAGAGCCTGGGGTGTTTTTGCACACCCCATTAACACAGGGGTTAGATTCACACTCATTAATATCTGGAAGAGAAACACACTGCTGTTAGTGCCAGGAAGCAGGAACAAAAATACACAGGGTGTAGGGGAAAATGGAAGCAGCTTTGCCCATGCCCATCTTTCTGCTCCTCTGCTTATGAAACTCTTGACAGCAGACTGAGGGTCCTAAAGACACACTAACACTTCAGAACATGACAAGGTTGAACTTGGAAGTGGCATCTCATTTTCCAGCAGTATCCAGCAGTATCCAGTATTAAATGATCTGATGCACATCCTGGCTGGGCTCAGAAAGGGTTTAAACCTTTAAAAAGGGTTTAAACCATGTGGCTCTGTTCTCTACACAAGATTAAACTCTGTAAACCTTGGATCTTCTTAAGTTTTTCTCACCTTTGGCCCACTGGCAGGACTCAATCAGGAGTTAGTACAAACCTAATACAGACTGTTCCATGAGTTATCTAATTCTTTATTACAGTCTTGCCTCTCCTTATTCTCCAACTTTCCCATATAATACATCTATTTTTTTTTTATCTCTCTACATTACATCCTCATCAAGGTTCAAAGTACTCCTGGCAGTCTGAGAACAATCCAAATGGATAAAACTAGGATGAAATGGAGTGCTATCAATTACCTTCACATGTCTTTAGGTCAGGAGTGTATACAAATCCTTTTGGACAGGTGCAGGTGAAACTTCCAGGGGTATTCCTGCATTGCCCATTGTCACAAAGCAGCATGTTCAGTGCACATTCATCAATGTCTAGAAGGAAAAACAAGATTTTTTTTAAGAAAGAAACCATTTCTGGAATAGAAGCCAAGACAGAATTTCCCTCCCCACAGCCACATTTCATTAGACTTTGTGTATGTGGAGAGAACAAGGCAAAAAAAAGCAGGGCAAGAGAGAGAATACATGACTTCAAGTGTTTTTCAGACACTAAAAAGATTTCTAGATTCTTTTAGCAGACAACAGGCTTGGAATTATTTCAAATGGAAACAATCATTCCAAACCATTCCAAACTAACACTAAAAATCCCACTTACTGGATCTGCCTTTTTCATGAGGGCTATCATTAAAATAATAGAAACAATAATAGTTAGATGAAGTCAAGCCACACTAATATTACCTAGAGAAAAAAAAAAAAGTCTTTTAATTTTGGCTTTTAAATAGGAAAAAATAAAAACCAATCAGCCTTTTCTGTATCTTTTTTTGTTGACTTTTTCCTGAGCTTTATTTTTTAAGCAGGCTGCTTTGCTTTTGTAAGAGCTCCTACTTCCTTCTACACACATTCATAGTGTGTGACAGCCACACCATGGTTCAGAATAAAGCTGGCAATCACTCCCATCTTGCCTGAATGGTGGAATAGGTCTCTGCAGTCTCATTTCCTGCACAGCAGCCCCCACAGTCATGAAAGAAATGAGAGGATTGGCTTGGGAAGGTTTGCTGGTCATCCTGGGCTTTAAATCACCATTTTTTCCAGGCTGGCTCTGAACTTTCTGAGGTGGTATGGTTAACGAGGCCAATGCAATCTACACTTGCTTCAGAGGTGCAAAATGGACTAGAAATGCTAGTGTTCCCTCAGGGGAGCTTTGGGAGAGCTGTGCTCATTAGAGAGAAGTGGCAAGAAGGTGGCAGTGGGCCATGGCTGGCAGGTGAGGACCAGGAGGAGACCCCAGGAGCAGACAGGAACAACTGGCTATGGCAGGGGGGCCTCTCAAAGTGCTGGGAGGAGCTGGGAAGACTCAGAGGGACAGAGCAGCAGCTGGGAACAGCAGAAGTGCTAGGGGAAAAAAAACAAACCCCAAAGCAGGAGATTTACAGAATAAAGAGAGCATGTGGGAAGCTTCACAGGCCTTCAGAAAATCTGAGAGAGGGCCAGGTGGAACATTATGGAGAAATGGGAACCAGCTGTGATGGAGCAGGGATGTGGGCTGGGGAGCAGCTGGAAAGCTCACAGATGGATGGGGAGAAGGGATGCCATGAGCTAGGGGTAGACACTGAAATGGGACATGGATAATTAAAGCCAAAGAAGAAAATGAGAAAATGGGATGAATTACAACAGGACTTTTATCAAAGGCAGATCAACTCTTTTTTTTTTTTAAAGAAGATAGTGGATAGTTTAGACTGGGATAACACAGATGACTTCAGCTATTTAGGTTAAGTGGAGAATATAGAACCCAAATAAAATTATTATGTAAGGTGGAGATAATGGGAAGGAATTTAAGAACTTTAATTTTAATCTTTTTTTTCCAGAGCTAGGTGTAGGAGAGGGGATATTAAAAAAGGGAGTAATCATGAGAGAGAGAGAGAGCACATTAGCAGTGCCTCAGAGACCAGTCTTGGGGCTGCTCAAATATAATATTCCTTGCAACACAAAAATAAAAAGTCAATGGGATCAAAAACTGGACAACACTAAGCTGGAAGTTATTACTAATTCAGAGAATCATGCAAGACTAAATTAGTCTTGACAATGTGAATGAGAGAAAGAAGCTGAAATACAGTTCCCAACATCCAAAGCCTTGCAATTAGGGATCAATAACTTGGACTCTGACAAAGATATGATGATTTTTGTTAAATACTTGGGGGCTAAATCAAAGGATACTATCAGCACAACCTCAACCAGTAATAAGATGGGCACAAATATATTTGAACAGGCAACCAGAAGATGTTTCTGATCAGCTGTGCAAAGGAGGTCAGGAGTGGAGAAAAGGAATCTGAAGGGTTTAAAGTGATGGGCTTTCCATGGGACTGTGTAATGGAACAAGAGAATTGCCAGAATTAACATTTGTAAGAGGAATCTGCAGACACCTGATGTTTTATTTAAATCCTAGATAGTGTGAGGAGGAACTGGATGGCTGCTTATTTGATTTTTTTTTTATCCTGTGCCACAGTGCTTGCTGTGGTCTCCTCTAAGGAGCAAGAAGAACTGATTTCACCTTTTCTGGGATGAAAAATGTGGCTTCAGATTTTTTTTTTCACTTGTCTAGCACAGCAAATCAGCTCTAGCTGGAGACACCATGCCCTCAGAGTATGCTGGGGCTTCCAGTGGCAATCCACTTCCCTGTGTCTGGCCAGCTCACTCATCACAGGAAAGGCAAATAATTCTGCACTGGTTCCTCACAGCCCCATAGAGGAGGATTTTCTGACCACTGCAAAGCACTGAAATTCAAACAAGAATACAGAAAATACAAAAATATCTGGAATAATCAGAAGAAGAGCTAGGGGATCTGATGAAACACTGGAAAAACAAAGGTGAATGTGGACAAAAACAAGGATCAGACTTCAAAAGGAAAGATGGGGCATTTCATACCAATGCAGTTCTTCCCAGTGGAATCCACTTCATACCCAGGGTCACAAAGACATTTGTATGTTCCATGGAGATTCTCACACCTTCCATTTGGACAGAGATCAGTATCCAGCAAACACTCATTAATATCTACATAAAAAATAACAGGATAAAAAAAAGAGTCAGTTGTTGAGGGGTTGTGGAGACAACTAAAGAAAGATACATTGGCTGCTGTGTATTTATCACCACATAGTTCTGATCAGGGAATTCACTCCTAAATAGCCACACTGCAAAGGAAAAAAGCTGTTCTAGAACAATCTTCCTCCCAGTCTTTCCTGCCACCATCCCACCAGCATCTCTAACAAATCAAGGATAAGAACACTTTTAACCCCTTTTTTTTCCAGCTACATTAGGTGATCTTACCATTCCCTCCTGCAGTCATGCCAGTTCCACTGCTGCACAGAGCCTGGTATTCAGCTGGAAAAACATGAAATACTTAGTGAAATATTCTTATCTCATTGCTTTTAGCATCATCATTTACAATATGCCAATTAATTACCTGAATGAAGTGCCCTGTCTTTCAATTATTATTAAAACATTGCCAGCCTCACAGTGTTCAGAACCTGGCAAACATGTTAACAGGCTTTAACAGATTGAGGGGCTGCATCTGCTCATGAAAATGAATGAGTAAAAACTTCACATGGTGAAATGAGGAATTTAGGAGTAGACATAAACTTCATGCTGGCCCTCCTACACAAATGAGCCATACCATATTCACAGCAAGATTCTCCACAACTCCAGAATTCCTATGTCCAAGCCCTTGCTTGGAGATACATATTCAAAATATCCAGTAAACAGAACAGGTTTTCTTATCAATTTAACTCCATTTAGCAGAAGGGTCTTCAGGACATCATAGCAGATCAAGGCTCTCTTACACTTAAAAAACCCCAATTAAAATAGGCATCAAATATCTCAATTTACCATTGGGTTCAAGTTCTTTTGAGTGCAGAACAATCATGAGAATAAACAGACAGATCAGCACTGATTTTTCCCATATAGGTCAGCATTTTAATATATATATTCCAATATATATTTGCATTTTAATAACAGCCAAAATAATGACACTGCAAAAATGGATAAATAATAAACCACTTCTGGAATTAGCTGTCCTACCTGAATTTTGTGCTGGGCAGGGTTGACAGGGCTCCCCAAAGGCATAGTCAGTGCTGGCACAGCAGCACTCTGATTTTGTAACTGCACCAGTTAAGGGTCTCACACATTGTCCTCTCTTGTAGCCACCATAGCATGTGCTTCTCATATGTGTATCTGAGGAAAGAAATCTTTCTTAATCCTGCCCCAGCCAACTCTACTGCCATAAATTACAAGGATTCAATGTAGCTTGGGTGTTGTAAACACCAGAAAATAGCTGTCAAAACAAAGTCTCTTTCACCATTTCCCTCTGCTTTCCACCCAGGGAGGAAATTCCTCTTCCTCGTGCTCCTAAGAGCATGAATTGATATGTTTTAGTGACCTGCCTGGGGAGCAATGAATACCCAACCTTGAACTAGCAAGAAGCCATGGGGAAAAAGGTGACACTTCTCATTTGGTAACAACTGGTCCATAATAGCTGTCAAAAATTGGAATTTTCCAGACTCCTCAAACATCTTTTGCTTGTAGAGAAACAGGCAGAAGTGGGAAAGCTGGTATGTCCCACTTTAAAAACAGGTGAGAGAGTCATTAAATCTTAATGTTTAGTGACAAATGAATTTTGCATTGGCAGAAATGGGACAAATTCTCACCTACTCAAAATTAATGCAGCACTGCTGACCTTCAGCAGCACTATGCTGGATAGTCTACCTCACCTTGTCATCTGGCCCACCATTTTTATCTTAAAATGCTAAGGAAAAGAAAAAAACCCCAACATATTGGCTAAGACAGTAAAATATCCCAGAGCTGCTGGTGTCCACAATTACCACCCACCAATTGTGAAAAAAAATGGTAAATTCTCCATGCAAACTTGATCTGTTCATCAGTCAAACATTAATGCCTTATGGAATGTCAGGGGTTGGAAGGGAGCTAGAAAATCATCCAGTCCAACCCCCCTGCCTGAGCAGGATCACCTAGACCAAGTCACCCAGGAACAGATCCAGGCGGGGCTGGAATGTCTCCAGAGCAGGAGACTCCACACCCTCCCTGGGCAGCCCCTGCCAGCCTCTGGCACCCTCACTGGGAAAAAATTCCTCCTGATGTTTCCATGAAACTTCCCATGGCTCAGCTTCCACCCACTGCCCCTTTTCCTGCCATTAGGCATCAGCAGGGCCTGGCTCCATCCTCCCTACACTCACCCTTAACATACCGATGGACACTGCTGAGCTCGCCCCTCAGTCTCCTCTTCTCCAGGCTAAAGAGCCCCAGCTCTCTCAGCCTCTCCTCACAGGGAGATCTCCACTCCCTTCAGCATCTCTGTGGCTCTGTGCTGGACTCTCTCCAGCAATTCCATGTCCCTCTGGAACTGGGGTGCCCAGCACTGGACACAACACCCCAGATGTGGCCTCACCAGGGCAGAGCAGAGGGGCAGGAGAACCTCTCTGCACCTACCAGCCACAGCCCTTTTAATCCCCCCAGAATGGCAGTGGCCCTCTTGACCACCAGAGCCACTGCTGGTCACGGGCAGCCTCCCATCAACCAGAACCCCAGGTTCCCCATTAAGACTGGTTAAGTGTGACATCAAGCTTGTCTTACCAACACAGACACGTCCATCCAGTCCCACTGCAAGGCCAGGGAAGCATTCACATCTGAAGGAGCCATCAGTGTTCACACAGCGCCCGTTCATGCAAATCCCAGCTGTCTCACACTCATCAATGTCTGTCAGAGAACACAAGGAGCTTTAGTAGAACCATGGAATCAGAGAATGGTTAGGGCTGGGAGGGACTTACAAAAGTCATCTAGTGTAGCCCCCCTGCAGGGAGCAGGGACACCCTCAACTAGCCCAGGCTGCTCAGAGCCTTGGCCAACCTCCCCTGCAATAGCTCCAGGGATGGGGCCTCAACCACCTCCCTGGGGAGCCTGTGCCACTGAGCCACCACCCTCAAGGCCAAGAACTTCTTCCTGAGATCCAGGCTAAATCTCCTCTGCTCTCATTTAAACCCATTACCCCTCGTCCTTTCACTGCAGGCCCTTGGAAACAGCCCCTCTGCAGCCTTCCTGCAGCCCCTTCAGGCACTGGAAGGTGCTCTGAGGTCTCCCAGGAGCCTTCTCCTCTCCAGGCTGAACAACCCCAGCTCCTTCAGCCTGTCCTCATAGGAGAGGTGTTTCAGTCTCTGAACATCTTTGTGGCCTCCTCTGGAGGAATGAACCCACTTGGGGTGCAATGCCTGGCTGAAACCTGCACTGCTGCAGCTTCTCTGCAGTCCACCCTGGAGAAAAGGAACAAGTGTCAACGGAAACTAGTTCAAGTAAAGGCTTGATTATGGAAAAATCTGATTAATTCCTTCTGTGACATGCAAAATTCAAGAGAAATACAGAGACCAAAACAATTCACTCTCCTTGGAGAGTGAGAAGAGACTACATTTTCCTAACTCATTCCCAAGAGGTTGAGATTCTGATTGAAGGCTCATTCAGGCAAAAGCATAATCAGAGGAAGGAGGGAATGGAGCAGTGGGACAAAGGACTTCTGTCCTATGGAACAGGGCATTCCCTTCCTTTGTTACCCCTTGGGTCATGCTGCAAGCAATCTGTCCAGAGGGCAAACTGACTCTTTCACCCCCACAACGAGGTGCCACCAGCAGGGCCAGCACAGCCCTTCCCTTCCCTTCCTCCTGCTGCGTTTGGGAAGCAGGTCTGTTTGGGAAGCAGGTCTGTTTGGGAAGCAGGTCTGCGTCCTCTCCTCATCTCCATCACAATTGGGGGTTCCTATCAGATGCTCATTACAGTCTGCTTTATAAACTTTGAATGGACAAGCAGCACTGCAGTCTTGAAAGGAATTTGTTAATGACTGGAGCACAAGGCACCATCTTCCAGCCACAATAGCACCCGGAACAATGAGAGCCTCGGTCAAGAACTGGGAGAGTGAAGCCTCAGAATATGGGGTTATCACAAAGGGATGTGAAATGAGTTCACCACATTATATAAGCTGCACATCTTGGTGATGGCAAGGTCACTGTCTAGATAGAGAGCATGCCATTGTTGTCTCAGCAGTGAAGAAAAGGAGTGTTTAAAAGGGTGTTTGGGAGTATGTATAACCTTTGTAAAATAATCACTTCATACCAACCCTCCAGAGTATACACAAGAGACAGTGTGTGTGACAATTTCCTTTTTTCTGACCTTAAAAGGGCAAATTGAGAGTGAAACACCTCTGTGTTTTACTTAGTTTGTGTTGTTTGGCATAAAACGTGGCTCGTATGATCCAAGATTCCTTTTTCAAACTGCATTTTAAAATAGAAGTTACATTTAAGTACATGGGCTCAATTAATTTCTGCTTCATCCTGCAATCTTTTGTTCTGTTCCAGACAAATCTTAAATGCTTTAAATTTATTCCTCAGTGTAAGTAAAAACAGAGTTGGAACTTCCAAACGTGCCCATGCTATGGAAGTGTAGACTGTTATTTGGCTAGACAAGGCTTCTGACAAGTTAGACAACTCCTTTGACAGATACAAGTTCTCCTGAAGAAAAAAAAAATATAGAAAAAAAAAACTTTCCATTCTTTGAGTTACTTATAGAAACAGAAAGGCAAAGCTATTTTCTGTTACTTTTCCTGTAGTTCCTTGTTAAAGAAGATTTTGCAAGATGCTAAGGGGAGAAATGCACACTTCATTTTCTTTTGCAGTGATTTACAAACGTGTTGAAAATGCTGTTAGAGATGTTTCACACAAAGGTAAAGTGGGTCACTTAGAATTGTGCAGATCAGCTGAAAACCTGGCTGCAGGAAGGATGGAGTGAAAATCTCTGCTGTTACCAGGGCTGAGATTCCACCCAGTAAATCAACTGCACATGCAGGCATCAAGTCCAAATTTCTACCCTTGACAAGGTTCTGCTGTCTCCTGTGGTAAAAGTCACCATTTGGACAACTTAAAAAATACTCATTTTTCTGACTGCTGCCAGAATACCTCAACCTGGTTTTGGAACACCAGCTAATGGACTCATTCTCCATGTCCAATGATTTTTTGCCTTTTCTGCTTAGCTTGCTCAGCAGTGCCAGCTGCACACACTAACTCCTCTAATTTTAACCAGGAAAAAGTTACTCAGGTTACTAAACTGCCACTTTCAGTTGCCTTGCAAGAGCTTTCAATTTGGGGAATTCCTGTTTGGTCCAGAGATGAATCAATGTATGTAACAGCAATAAAGCTTGAAACCTCTGCCTGTCTGATAGAAGGCTTTCTGAAAAATCATCAGGAAATCATCAGTGAAAGAAGTTAATGTTGAATCAGTTTAGCATGTCTTGTATTACAGGGAATACACAAGACTGTGGTGTAACATTCTTTTTTGGCATGTTACTTCATAAAGCCTGAGTGGAATCTTTGACCAGCCAGCCAAGCATATGCCCTGTACTTATACTTAAATTCCAATTACATGGAACTACGTGTGAATTACAGTATCCTCAACTTCAGGTTAGAAATTCTTCTGAGCAGCTCCAAATTCAGCTCTGAATGCATCCAATGAGATGTTCAGAGAGGCAATGTGTTGCACACTGCAGTTCTTACACTCCTCTGTTGATCCCCTCAAGAGTCTGGCAAAAACATATGTTCAATCCCATATCAAAATGGCTCAGGCTGGTGGTCAGCCTGCTGCAGAAATGTCCTTATGTGCATTCACACTCCCAAAATCCAAAGGCACTGCATGGGCTCAGAGTCTAAGCTTGTGCAGGATCTGAATGCACTGACTTCACAAAGAACTTCAGGATATGCAGTGTGAACAGTGAGTTCTGTAGGACAGAAGTTAATTTCTCTGTCCATGCACAGAAAGGACTCAATAGGAATAACCATCTAAACATGCAGGAAAAGATGTTATTAAAGATCAACCTTTTCCACTGTTACTAACTGGAGGCATTCAGCAGAGTTGTGCTCTCTCTAGCCACTACATTCCTGTGAGTTATTTCATGTTCCTTTGTGTTAGTGAAGGAAAGGAGACAAATATGAATTCTGGGGGAAAAAAAAAAAAAGTGTAATTTGGGTGTCAAGGTCCCAAACTCTGGTTTGATTTTGACCCAATAGCAATTTCAATATGTAATGGATGTTTGTATGCTCACTCCTAGAGAACAAGGCTTACTGGAAGTGTTGAAAAGCAGTGGGAGAAATCCTTCATTTTACTCTAAGATCTGTTCCAGCTTTCAGTAGGAATCAGTTGAGTTGCCTGCAATTTTGGACAATTTTCAAATATTCTTCCTTTGATGCACAGAAGTACCATTTCTCTAGGGCCAGAAACCCCTCTTTGGCTCTGTCCATAATCCCATTTAGCCAGAAGGCATGTAACAGAGGCTGTGAAGTTGAGTATCACTGGTTTGTAAGTCCTCTGAAGCAATTTACATACCATCCTCTTGGATGGCATTCAGTGCACAGATTGATCTTAAAAAGAAAAAAAAAAACAAACAGAAAAATAAAAGAAGATAAAAATACCAGAAGAAGCTCAAGGCAAAAATCAAGAGAAGCTTTTGGGCTGAGCTTACATCAGTGAGTCACATCCCTGATAATGACACAAGTAGTCTTTGGGAACAAGACTGGCTGATGTGCCAAGTCTTGCTGCTGTCCCACACACAGGAGAGCTGGAAAAGAAGCCTTGTCAAAGCCAGACATACACCTACCACTTGGAAAGAGGTAAGAGTGGATTGTTCCAAGTGTGTAAAGGCTGCAGCCAACACAACCAGGAGCTGTTAGGCTAAGGAGACACTGGGATGGATCTGCATGGCTGAATTATTAGGATTAATAATATAGTTAGGAATGATAATAATATCAGAATTAAGAATGATAATAATATCAGAATTAAGAATGATAATAATATCAGAATTAAGAATGATAATAATATAATTAGGATTATGACAATTCATAATCCTAATCAAAGGCAACCTGAGTACACAGCAAGAACTGGGGTCATGTCTCATAAAAATATACTGAAGGCTGAATATAATATATGAATATATTGCTACTAAATGCAAGAGAAGTTCTGGATGCTTTATTGGCCTTGTCTGGATCCAAAGTTCAAGTGTAGACACCACACAGTTCATATCAGAGACTGGTACAGTGTTCCAGAAGCAACAGGATCCAAATTAACTCACCTTTCATGTCTCTGAGTCTCAAAACCAAATTACTGATTCAAACATTTCCTTTTGTTAGTGGGCCACACCAAGATGCTGCAGTTTAATCCAGTGTGACTTTTTTTTTTAAGTTTGCCAAATTGCAAGTCAGCATTTTTTCTGCTTTGAGTCCAAGAGTCAGAAAGATTTTAAATTCTTAAAAGAAAAAATGTAACTTGGCCCAGCACCTGTTTATTCCTTATTTTAACTTCTGCTTTGTGCCTATAAAAGCTGTTGAAACATGAAGATTTATACAGACAAAACTTCCAGTTCTTGACAGGGCTGAAGGGAAACACTGATGACATGAGTAGCAACCAGAGCACTGCAGAGTCTCCCACTGGGGGTATTGCTGAGCCAGTGCAGCCAATGGGAAAGACAATCTTGCTGTTGTGCTCATGTCTGCATCTCAGTCACACAGGGTGCTGGGCACTCCTTGGAGATGCTGTACTGACTGGGAACACCCAGGCAGGAATGGGAGAAAAACCAAAAGAATGCAATGAGCCAGGATGTTTGGGTGGCCCAAGGCAGAACACTTTACCAGGCTAAACACCAAAAAGTGAGATATACTGGACCCAAACTGCAGCAGACCTCACAGGCAAAAAAAACCCCTGGAGTTTAACTAGGTCAGATCACAGAGTCCTTGATCAAATGCTGTTTCCCAGTGGCTGGTTAGGGTGGTTGCTCAACACTGTGGAGAAGACTGAGTCCTGTCTTGCACAATGACAAATCATTCTAGATGATTCCAAAAGCATATCTGATGAGAACTCTGCCCAGTATTTCCTGTCCCCAAGGATCCCTGTAAGGAAACCAGGCTATTCTTGAAGCTACCAGAGGGCAATGACTCACAAGTTTTGGGAAGCCAGAGTTTCTTGTGCTCACCTCTGCAATAGCGTCCATCAGATGCTAACTGGAAGCCTGGCTTGCAGATGCATTTAAAGCTGCCATCTTCATTGATGCACATCCCATTGAGGCACATGTTCCTTATGCTGCATTCATCCATATCTGAAAAGTTAACATCACAGACACAATGCTCATCATGTTTTAAAGAACTCTCCCTCGTGATTCCCAAATAGAAACTTGAATTTCTGTGCTGTCGGAGGGATAGGAAACATGGAATGGGACACACTGCACTGTCCTGAGGATGTGTCAGAGCAATCAGCTTGGTTTTTCAGAAGGAATCTTTCACATATAAAGGTATGTAACTGAAAAGAGCTGAGAGAATGAAAAACAGATGGGAAACTGTACAGCTTAAGAACTGCCAGTTGGTAAAAACTGTACCAAAGTGAGGCTGTATGTAACTGAAGGGTTTGCAGTCTTGATTCAAATATGACCTAGGTTAGAATTAGCATCCCATTTGGAATGGTAAAGACAATTTTATGTTGCTAAAAACATCTGAAAGGTGAGGAAGAGGCATCTCTGATTGGAGTGAAAACTTGTCTAACATCCATTGGGTGAGTCTATGATGTATGCTGTGGGAGAACTCCCAGCACTGTGCTCAAGCATCCATTCTGTGGGCACTTCCATGTCAAATAAAAACTCCCCCTTCCCTGCATTCAACATGACAGGCCACATAGGAGGGTAGTTGCTAATCATAGCTTCACTCTAGCATTATTTACCCTCTGACCTAATGGCACAGCAAATAATAGGGAAAGGTGGAGGTCTCAGCCCCTGCACAGCTGCTCACACAACAAACAAGCAAAAAAACCCCCCAACCAACTAAAAGAAACAAGGAAAAAAAGGCAAGTACAGAGAATTCTGTGCTTGATTTGAGTAAGCTTTTATATCCTCTTTGTCTTTGCTTTGTCCTGGCACAAGTGAAGTCAGCTTTGGATGTGAGATCCAAAGAAATCAGCACTATTTACCAGTTTCATCTGAAGGGCTCTGCACAGTTACATTAAGGTAGGGCTGAGTGCCATGGGCTCTGATTGGTGTGCTCATGTATTCCTAAGAACAAAACTCAGTGCATTACAATGCCAGAGATGGAACTGTTTCATAAGTGGATGCAACAGACATTCTGGCAACAGATGCAATGGAATTAAAACTGTTTTACCAGACTGCTGATGTCCTGGTTCTTATTACTATTAGCACATGGTATTTGGTGGGAAAGGAAGAAATCAGAATCAAGGGTTTGGTTGGGTTTTTTTTTTTTTCCAAAAGATGTTAATTTCCAAATATATTTAGTTCCATCATAAGATATCTAAAAAGCAGCTTATAGTGCTAAACTGCATCTGCAAGAGAGTCAGGAGAAACAGTCTTAAAATGTCTGTCTCTACCAAGGATTAACAGAATCACTGCTTGCACATAAAATCACTGGCTCATAATGACATTACAATATATTTGAAATCGTGCTATTTTCCTTAATATTGCAGCTGTCTTGGACAGAAATTACACTTCTAGACATGGTGTGTTTTCTTTTTACTTACAGGCTAAGTCAGACAAAAATAATTTATGATTTAAAAAAAAAAATCATGTATCTATCCCAACCAGGAATTTTGGCATTAAGACTTTGAGCTGAATCACTGAGATAATATTCTGCCAAAAATGTTTCTAAGAACAGTGCTTGAAATTCCTTTAATGTATGAATAGATCATTGGGAAACCTCCCAAGGACCTTGGGAAGTATGATAAAGAACATTCTTCTTTTCCTCCCCCCCTTTATTAAAGGTCTGGGAGGTAGGAACACATCAATTATGTTTACAAATTTTTCTCAAAGCAGTTTTTTATGGGTCAGACCAGACTGCATCCACACAAACCACACTGCTAGTCACCCAGTAAGATCCCATAAAGCATCCTGTTAAACACCCAGTAAAAACAGGCAGCATGTGACTTGTGCTCTGGTGTAAAATGCACCCCTCCCACCAAAGCAACTGCGTTCTGTGATAGTGGAATGTGCTGTTTCTCCTGCTGGACAGACAGCCCTTGAGCATTGCCAAGCCAAGGCTCCAGAGCTGGCTGCAAAGCACAATTCACTCGCCCTCCCAGTGAAAGGTATTTGGAAATCGGCTTCTTGGTCCCTTCTCTTCCCCACCTGATCACCTCCTCTTTTTTTTCCCCTGAGGTCAACAGCCTTTTGCAACTGTCAGTGCTGAGAGGGGGCAAGCTGAGCAGCTCTCACCTTCACAGTTTTTGCCATCAGCTGCCACCTGGAAGCCAGCATTGCAGACGCAGTGGAAGCTGCCATCCGTGTTGATGCAGCGGCCGTTGTTGCAGATGCGCCCGTTCTGCAGGCACTCGTCGATGTCTGCCAGCAGCCAGGGAGACAAAAGCACATTAGAGCTCCTGCTTTGTCACAGTTCAGCTTTCAGTTTGCCCCCATGTCCCCTTCTCCTAAGTTTTGGACCCTAAATGGAAACTCTGAAAAGAGTGGTGTTTTTTCCCATCACGATTTGTGGTGTTGTTTCCATCAGCGTTAGAGGGGTGGAAAATGCCACCAGCTTGAGAGGGAAATTCAGTGACCTACCCTGAGGCTGCTCAAACAAGAATCAGACTCTCTCCATTGGGTTTTTTTCTTTACATTTTTGCTCATTGTGAAAAAAATTTTACAGAAGTTGAACTTAACAACAGCAAACTGCTGAAGGAAAGACAGGGGAAACTTCTCTGCTGCTGCTGTGTAAGGTAACAGGAAAGTCTGAGACTTTCCCACCTCACAAGAGATTTCTCCTGCTTCTTTCACACTGGAAACATCAGCTCCTCATTTCCCTCTCTCTGCAGGAGGTGCTTGGCAAGTGCTCTGGAGGACCTGAATAGTGATATCACAGGAGGCTGGCAGCTCTCCCTCTGCTGCAAAGGAGGGGAGGGGAGATGCTGAGACGGACTGTCTAGACATTTTTCAGATTGCTCAGTGTTCTCCATCAAGGCCTGGACCTTCTCCCAGAGATTCCTGCACACAGGGGACTCTGCTCACAGAGATCTCAACCCATGCAGGCCATGAAACCACTCTGTCTTCCTCAATATCCTCAGGGTGCCCTTCCCCAGCCTCTCTCCACACCAGTGCTGTGCTCCAGGAGGAACTGGGGCATGGGGTGCTCTCTGAAACACCCCTGCTCTCTAGACACCCATCTGAGGAATTGTGAGCCCCTGTCTGCCAGGGCAGCAGTTCTGGGGAGCTGCTAGGAAATCCCTGAAAAGAACTGGTTTGCAAGCAAGCAGCCAGGCCAGCAGGGTGACAACTCACTGCAGAGGCAGCTTGCAGCCCTCTTCACTTCCAGCAGAAGTGCACTGGCTTCAGAAACCTCCCCCCATCTGGCAACCAAGCATCAGCAGTGCACAAAAATGAGTTTTCTCTCTGCTCACTCCTTTTCCCTCTGATTTTGTGGCACTCAGTTGTACCTTCAGCTGCTCCAGCAGCTTCCTTCCTTAGGACAAGCAGAAATGCTGCAGCACCTTAGGATTTTTCTGGCCTTTTAGTTTGTAGAGTTCATGAAGATTTGTACTTTTATGCACCCTATGCCATCTAAATCATGGTGCAGAAAAATAACACAGACTCTTGTTGCTCTTTATGTACACATAGCTGACTGGGACCTACCACTAGTTTATGTTACACTTACAACTTTCAAATGATGAAATACCACTGTGAATTATTCCATCCCCACCCCCTAGAGAGACTCACAAAACCCAAGGCTTCCCTGGCACTGAAGTGTCAGTAATTGCTGCCATCTCCATATGAGCTCTGAGTTCCTCCTCTCAGACATTGCAGGTATATTATAGCGAGCATTTAGCTCTTAAAGCTCTGACTCCCATACATTCATAGCTAATCATTCAATTTCTCTTCTTTTTGAGGTCCATTTGACATCCTCTCTTCTGCAACTGTGAAGCATTGTTTGTTTTATCACTAATCATAGTGTGGCAATCTTACCCACCTCTGTCTCTAATTAACACACCCACTCAGCCAAACTCCTACTAGAATTATAAGGGGTCCTGTAACAGTTGAATCAGGAGCTTAAGAGCAGACTTCAGTGTGTCCATGTCTGATAGCACCTATCAGAGTGGTCATGCAGGAAAAAACCCTCCCCTGAACCTCAGAGCAAGCAGCAGCTAAACATCTGGTCACTGTGGAGACTTCATTTCCCAGGAATGAAGGTACAGAATTTACAAGTGTGTCAGCAGAGACACATTTGTATATGCAAAGAAGAAAACCTCCTCATGCAAAGCAGTGATGCAAAGTAAGTGTACAGCTCATGCTGATTTTGGCAGGCCCCAGTGCTCTGTGCATAAATACAGATGCACCCCACTAGCCTTTTTCTGTTCCCTACACTGGCTCTAAAACTTCTTGCAGAAAACAAAGCTTCTGCACATAGCAGCACTTTCTGAAGTGCCTGTCAAGCAAGCACAGTTCCCATAGACTGCAAAGGAGCTGCTAAGTGACCACACTTTAATGCCATTAAGCTACTGGGCTTCTGACAGCCATGTGTTTGTGTAATGAATCAGTCCAATGAAAAGCGTGTGACAGAAATGACTCATGAGTCACTCCATCAGTGCTGAGACTCCAGCTCTCCTGCTCCACACTCAGCTCAGCTGAGGAAGATGCTTCCACAACATGGCTCTTTGGCAGCAATTAGCACAACTCCAGCAGTGGGGCTGGCTCTGCATGTGCTTTGGATTGGAGTGTCTGCACCACAAATACCTCTCTGATTCACAAAGGGAAGACAAACAAAAGCTGCACACTGATACTGATTGCTTTCTTCTGGCTTTTTAGAAATCTCTGCTGCTCAAGGGTCTCTCCTCTAAGTGCAGAAAGCAAACCATGAAGAGAAGCTGGGGCTCTGAGCATGCAAGCATCCCAGTTCATTTGGGTCATTCTTTTCCTATAGAATATCAAAATATTCATTCTCTGCCAGCAGTTCTCCTCATGACTGAGCTGTGAGGGACTGTATCCACCTTTCCAATCAGTTCTCACCCCAGGACAGCTTGGGAGCCACAGAACCCAGACAGATGGCTGACCACTGAACATTCACATTCCCTACTCCCATAGGAAGACAAGATGAACATCAGGAGTATTGTTGAGCCTGGTCTTCAACACACCAACAATGGGAATTCTCCAGCTTCCCCACATACACCTTGTCTGTGCTTCACTACTTCTCTGTACCCTACTTGCTGTAATTGATATCTACTTCTTTCTCTGACAGGGGGCTGGGACAACACATGGGCACTGTACTCTTATATTTACTGGAAGACTTTATCCCCACCTCTCTTAGTCTTCTAACAACCCTTTATAGGGAAATGTTTCTTCAGAGAGGAGAAAGAGAAGAGGACAAGAAAGAGAGAATGAGAGAGGAAGGGAGAGGGAGAGGGAGAGGGAAAGGGAAAGGGAAAGGGAAAGGGAAAGGGAAAGGGAAAGGGAAAGGGAAAGGGAAAGGGAAAGGGAAAGGGAAAGGGAAAGGGAAAGGGAAAGGGAAAGGGAAAGGGAAAGGGAAAAGGGCAGAGAAGAAGGAAAAAAGGAAAATAAAAGGAAAAAAAGAAGATATACATGTTCCACTTCAAAGCCACAGATGATGCCAAGATCCCTTCAGCAGAAGACAAAATGTCTTTCTCCACAACCCAGGCTGTGACCAGCCAGCTCAGACAGGTCAATCATTTTTACTGCTGTATCTTGATTTATTTAGAAAAACCCAACCCCTCACATTTCACACATCTGCTACATTTGACTGGAAAACTCTTTTCCCTGCTGGTATGTACACAGGAGTAGAGATCCAGCTGGAAATGCACACTGTACCTCTGCACTCTGTTCTGGTTGGTGTGCTCTGGTAGCCCACACGACACTGGCATATGTAGGATCCCTGGGTGTTCACACAGTCTCCACTGATGCAAGGGTTCTTCTCACACTCATCCACATCTGTGAAACACACAAGATATTTTTATTCAGACTGGAGGGGTATTTTTGTAGTTGGGAGAAGTGTCAGGCTTCAAGCTGAAAGGGGACCATTGGATTCCCATATTCTAAGCTAAGCAGGAGCTGGGAAAAATAAGCACTCAACAAGGTAAGATATGGGATGTATGAAAAATTCAGGCCTTAATCCCACACCTCCACATTCCCAGGCCTACTGGAGACACAGATTTTGACAGAAGCAAGATCTTGCATTGCTCATCCTTGCTCCTATGCTCAAACTCTAGCTGAGTTCCAAAATTCAAGGGCTCAGGAGC
>VYZU01004154.1:0-19998 GCA_013401355.1 Ceyx cyanopectus
AAACTTGCTGAGCAGACACTCAGCTCAACTTCCAGGGCACCCAACACTGATCCAGCCCCTGCAGACAGATGGAACTGGAAGAACAGATGTAACATTTTCTCAAGTTATAGCCATCACCTGCTCACGTTTCAGAAGCCAATTGGTCTGTGAGGCTCCTCTTTCCCATGCTAACTGTTGGCATGGGGCATTGTGTCTGCCACAGAGGCCTGACACCACAATAAAGAGACCTGCTCACGATGTGAGTGCATGGAGAAGGGGAAGATGGGCCCAACTACACTCCCAGCCAACTCCTGGTATTTCACAGTTTCAGTTGAAACAGATTTTCTATTGTTCTTGACACATAATCAGACTCAACTTCAGCTCATGTATATCTCAGCAAGACAGACCTGGCAGTGGGAGCTGGTGTTGGGCTTTTCAAAAAAATTAAGCAGTCTGGGTGCAATGGATGAAGCTATTCCCTTGAATCATCTCACTGATATTCTGACTTCCTTTTGCAGCATGTTGGAGGGAGGCCAGTGGTTTGTCAGGGTGCCTTGGGCCAGGAAGAACATTAGGAGAGATAGGGAGGATTTATCCACTCTGTTGGAAATTAGTCCCTCAGTGATCAATGTTGATTTGCTTCTTCTCTGGACAGTCTTTCCTGGCTTCATGGATTAGATGCTGGTAGTGTGGGGAATAACAATAAAGCCATTCGCTCGCTGCATCTGGTGCAGGGAAAGCTTTCCAGAGATTATTAGTTTAAGCATCCTAGAGAGACATAATAAAAGGGGAATCATTATTACCATGTGTGTGTTTTAGGGGATCCATTACTGCAGTGTCTTGGCATTATTACATAATTTAAAATAATAAAAACAATTATCCTTCAGGATAAAGGAGACTTTGAAGATGCTGAGTTATATGTCACTGCCTATATATTTGTTAGGCCAGGAGCACCCTGGCTTGGCTGTTAGAAGCAGAGTAAAACCTTGGGCTGTGATAGGTAGGCTACAAGAGCTAGGTTCATTGTTATCCACATCAGAAGTGACTTCAACATCTCAGAACTTGCTACCAGTGTCACCATCTGTTAAATAGCTCAGATTCAGCCTATTCTTCCTCAGCTTTGCATTTCTCTGTAGTGCAGTGAAGAACAGGAGGGGGTTTGGTCTATCATCTTCCTGCATAATCATCCCATCAAGGCTGTATCTGCAGATGCATTGGGACACAAAGATCATATGGAGATTCCCAAAGTCCTTACGACATCTCAAAAACTCAAGCTGGAAAATGTCTTCCACAAACTGCTTCAATGATTCATTACCCTATGCTTGTGATCCTTGTAGCAGGTCTGAGATGGCAGCAGCGAAGTTGAAAAGGAAACCATAGATCTGTGAGGTATACTGCTCTTAAGTTATAATTATTGTGGCACATGGTAATTGCTTGGTGGAAGTGTATGTGACTCAGATCTGAGCATGAGGGCTTTTTCGCACCTCACACTTTTTTCTTCTGTAACCTTGACTTATTGTGACTTGCATAATACTGTAGGTATTGGAAACTGCAGGGACTCAGAACTTTTGAATAGAGGAATGCTCTTTGAGGCATAAACACAGTTTTAGTTATCAAACTTTAAACTTTAACTGTCAATGTCAGCTTTCACTTACCTCAAAAAAGACTTGGGGAAACCCAGTCAATTCACTTCTTTAATATATCTTTCACACACCTAATAAAACATTCTACTTATATGAAAATTATTAGTGATTATGTATTACTTTGTCTGTATTAAAATATATGAACACTGAACATATTGTCACAGATACTGAAGGATGTGAGAGGGCTACACAAGTCAATAAAATAACATGTGTTTGGCTTAAAAGCTAACTGAGGCAAATGTTTTTGTTTCAGTAGATGTCATACAAACACCAGCATGAAGAGCTCTCCTACACTAACACAACCTTGAAGGACTGGCATTATGAAAAGCATCCCACACTCAAAATACTGGACCACTTTCATCTCCCTTGTACACTGAAAACTCCTCTTGAAGTCAGTGGGTGGTTGGTCCCAAAAGAAATGCTGTGTCAAGAGCTATGCTTTTCTTAGATAAATGTTATATAGAGAACTCGCTGTCTATCCTTTCCTCTATTTTCCTCAAGCATCAACATCAGCAGCTGTTTGTATTGGCCACACCATTATTTTAAACAGAAGAGGCTGACTTGCACACAGCCCCATACACCATGAAAATCACCATGCAGCATGAAGCTAATATCACCTCCGACTACTACTCATTGAATGGGTTTTCTTCTATGTCTGTGCAATACTACAAATTTTGCTAGACAAAAATCATTCTAAAGGAATGAAACTACTGAATCAAAACAGTCCAAAGGATTACCAAAATTAAAAATTAAAGATATAAAGATGTCACATGCATATGCTTCCTGATTTTTTACAATCCAATTTTCTTTTCAACCTGTGGAATATCCCACTCCAAGACTTATTCACAAATTCCATGCTTCTTTTCTTCTTCCCCAAAGCAATCACTTTGTCACGAAGACACGTGAGACATTTATGCCTGTCTCTGCTTGGCATCACCGCCACCTCATGGATTAATGTATTCTGTGTCCTCTAATTCCCCCACATTATGCACCTCTGTTTTGTATGAGTAGCCAAATGTATCCAGATCCATTTTAATGAATGTGAGTCATTCCCCTTATTCAGAAGTCAGGGCTGTTATGTTGTAAGCACACCATTAGCTATGCTAAAAATAAACAGGCATTACCTACAGGAAAACCTATATAGTAAAAGTACACACTGCTAAGTACTAAAAAAAAAAGATGAAAACTAAAAAAGGACAAGACATGGCCTGGAATGGTTTTCATAACAACATGGATTGTGGAGAATACCAATGTGTCAAAGCAGAACAGGATCTGGACATTACCATGAAATTGAAATTTAAAATCAAAATATTCTCCATAATTTTTGAAAGGTCCTGGAGAACAGGAGAGGCGCCTGAGGACTGGAGAAAGGCCAGTGTCATCCCAATCTTTTAGAAGGGCAAAAAGGAGGACCCAGGTAACTACAGGCCCATCAGCCTCACCTCCATCCCTGGAAAGGTGCTGGAACAACTTGAACTTGCTGCTATCTCTAAGCAGTTGGAGGAAAGGAGGCTTATCACAAGCAATCAACATGCATTCTGTAAGGGGAAATCATGCTTGTCTAATCTGATAACCTTTTATGATGATATATGTAGATGGATAGATGAGGGAAGTGCAGTGGATGTGATATTCCTTGACTTCAGAAAGGTTTTTGATACTGTCTCCCATGGGATCCTCACAGCTAAGCTTGAGAAGTGTGGATTGAGTCATGGTGCAGTAAGGTGGATTGGGAAGTGGTTAAAGGACAGATCTCAGAGAGTTGTGTAAGTGGAGCAGAGTCTGGCTGGAGGTCTGTGACTAGTGGAGTCCCCCAAGGGTCAGTGCTGGGTCCAATATTACTCAATATATTAATCAATGACGTGGATGGGGCACAGAGAGCAACCTCAGCAAGTTTGCTGTTTATTCCAAATTGGGAGGAGGCTGACACAGCAGCAGGCTGTGCTGCCATCCAGAGAGACCTGGACAGACTGGAGAGCTGGGCAGGGAGAAATGGAATGCAATTTAACAAGAACAAGTGTAAGGTGCTGCATCTGGAGAAGAACAACTCCATGTATCAGTACAGGCTGGGGGATGATCTGCTGGAGAGTAGCTCTGGGGAAAGGGACCTTAGGGTTCTGGTGGAAAGGAGGATGACCATGAGGCAACAATGTGCCCTTGCGTCCAAGAAAGAATGGCATCTGGGCATGCATTAAGAAGTGTGTGGACAGCATTTCAAGGGAGGTTCTCCTCCCCCTCTACTCTGCATTGGTGAGTTTTGAACACCCCAGTTCAAGAAAGACACAGAATTACTGGAGAGAGTCCAATGCAGGGCCACCAAGATGATGGAGTGGAGCATCTCCGTTTTAAGAAGAGGCTGAGAGAGCTGGGGCTCTTTAGCCTGGAGAAGAGGAGACTGAGGTGGGACCTCATCAANTCACTATACATTTAGTCAATGCTGTATGTACTAAGCTTAAGTTAACTTGTTAGTGCTGAAAGAAAAATAAATGGATGGTTCTTAACACCAGTTCTCTTCTGTGTCTTGGTTGGTGTAGAAAAAACTATTTCCTGTGCGGTTGGTTGGACATTTCAAGGTTTGGAGATTTAAATATTTCAAGGTCAGCCTGACATTCCTTAAACAGAAAGCATGCATGGTTTAGCCATGTGGTGTTTCTGTTCCATTATTTTCATGACTCTTAGTGTGGTGCAATGGGAAAGGCTCTGGTTGAGTCTCAGAAACCAAGGTCATAAATCAGGAAGTCAATCAACATGTCTCGGGAACAATATGTTCTTCTATTTTAATTTCTTTGTGGGAAATGTGTAAATAGATACTGGCAATGAAGCTGGAATATAATGGGTGCTTATAAATTAAGGCATCAAATGATTTATCTTCTCTACGTGCAATGTAAAAAGAGGTTATGTTTCTGATCTGCTAAAAGACTCTTAAAAAATAATAAAATATCCTTCTATTCCAGGGATGAGAATTACTGTCTTCTGACCAGTTTCAAAAAAATGGGGGAAGTCAAGACACTGAGAAGAAAATTTAGAGCCACTCAGCGGAACATTTCTGTGTAACTGTACGTTATCAGAGACCTCAGCAGCACATCACGCACCATGCGACAGCACAGCAGCCTGCCCTGCTGTGCCAGCCATGGCACTTGTTACCACAGGCTCCACCTGTGCCTGCTGTTCCCTCCGTGTAGGACCTTTGTGTGTCTTAGTCCAGACGAAACCAGGTTTAGAAACCAGGTTTACTGGTTTCTCAGCAGTCTCTGGAAACCAATTTGTTAATGTTTGTACATAGCTGATTGATAAAAGTAGTCATAAACTGCAGAATTAAAAACCTTGAGCAAAAGAAAGGCAAAAGGTTTAAAATCACTTTGTCACCATACGTTTGCTATTGAGTTTTTACTAGTGTGTGAACAACTAAATTGCTGTCTGTACAACTGATCCCAAGCAGCTAATTTAAGCCTCATTTACTGAATTCCTTTTAAACAATATAAACACAATGTATTATATGTTGAAAATTCATTACGGAAAGAAACAGAAGTAATTTATAAAGTTACATCATCCATTCCAGGAAAATAATGCAGAACTTGTGATTTAGGAAGCCAAACACCAACCCTACATCAGAGTCAACTAAATATTTACTACAGCAGCTGACAAATGGCTCAAAAGCATCCACAAAACTGCTTGCCAACCTATTTTAAATAATTTTATTACTTTTTTTTTTTTTCTGTTAAAAAGAGTCATATTTCTGGATAACTTACAAATGGGAGGAAAAAAAAATAGTATTGAAAAACCAATTGTTTGCAAACAGTAGTCTGTCCTGCCCTAAGGACCTGACTTTTAAGGTGTATTTGGGCAGGCAGACCATAAGCAGACCTTTCAAAAGCTTCTAAATATCTAAATGAGGTAGCTATGAATTTTTTAAATCTCATTCCTGCCTGATCAAACCTCTTTGCAATGTGAAAGGCATTATGTGAAGGCTGACCTCCACCACAAGAGGCAGCTGCTATTACTGTGCCAGTCATGTTCCTCAGAAGAGGCCAAGTAGAGCAAGCCATCATGACAGAGCAGCACACAGTGAGTTGAGAATCTATTTCCGGCTGCTCCTACCGTTAGCACCAGAAGATCATAAACTTAAGCATTACCTCCTCACTTCAACCTGTTTTCTCAAACTAAAAGCTAGGTTAGGTTTAAGCATGGCCTAAAATATGCAGGGAGAAGGATCTGGAGAGGAATGGCAAGGTATTATCTCCGACTGGAATGAGAAAGCTTCAAAAAATGAAAAGTACTAATGAGATACATCTTTAGGCATGATTTAGTAGTTGGGTTTAAATCTAAAACCTGGATTCCATCCTACTACCGTAAAGATATGTGTTTTTTATAAAAATGCAATTCCCGATGAAGCTAACTGAAGAGCATGCCCTGTGTTTAGTCACAGATGTAAAAGCACTGGATTTTTGAGCCAGAAAGCTGACTTTTCCTTTTCAAAAATCAGGGGTCCAGATGTGTCCATGGTCACTTGAAACCTAGTTATGAAATTGCATAATTCAATCCTACTCTAAACTGCAGCAGGTAGATTCTTACCTGAAATCAAAGTTATGAAACAACAAATATACCAGCAATTTAGAACTGCCCACTTGTACCTGTAAAATAAACAACTTTGGAGTGGGATCTAAGTACTGAGCTGTGACAATTGGTGAAAGATGTTAACTGGAAAACAAACTGGTTCTCAGCTCCCTTGAGAATGCAGTCTTTAATTGAAAATCAAAAGGAAAGGATATGAGAAAAAAAAAATCTAAAAACATATAAACAACACAAAACACCCAATCCATAAACAGCACATTGCAGAAAGATCTGTCTGGTTCTGAACCCTGATGATGGTAATACAAAAAAAAATAAATAAACCCATTAACTTCATACAAGCATCTTTCATTAATTTATCTACTGTTCTAAATTTCAGAGTTTTCCAGATATTTTTCTTGACTACATCTACTATGTAAAATGCGATTAGGTTTGGAACAACCTTTACATAAGAAAAAAAAAATAAAAATAAAAATAAAAATCTATATATATATGAAGAGCTTTACATGTATATAAATATAAGCTTTCTAAAAACACACAGCACCCACCAAACTGTGGGTGTTCTAAACATGTGGTTTTCCTGGTCAAAATGGTCAATTCTCTGTCTTTATTGAAATGACAAAAAAAAAAATTAATTAAACAATGTAATAATCCAGTGGAATTTAAAAATGAACTTCCTACCTGTGTCTGGCAAATGCTCCTTCCACTGAAATAATTTGCTGGAAAGTTCCTGTAAACACAGAGTCAGATGCAAGATCNAAAACACCCAATCCATAAACAGCACATTGCAGAAAGATCTGTCTGGTTCTGAACCCTGATGATGGTAATACAAAAAAAAATAAATAAACCCATTAACTTCATACAAGCATCTTTCATTAATTTATCTACTGTTCTAAATTTCAGAGTTTTCCAGATATTTTTCTTGACTACATCTACTATGTAAAATGCGATTAGGTTTGGAACAACCTTTACATAAGAAAAAAAAAATAAAAATAAAAATAAAAATCTATATATATATGAAGAGCTTTACATGTATATAAATATAAGCTTTCTAAAAACACACAGCACCCACCAAACTGTGGGTGTTCTAAACATGTGGTTTTCCTGGTCAAAATGGTCAATTCTCTGTCTTTATTGAAATGACAAAAAAAAAAATTAATTAAACAATGTAATAATCCAGTGGAATTTAAAAATGAACTTCCTACCTGTGTCTGGCAAATGCTCCTTCCACTGAAATAATTTGCTGGAAAGTTCCTGTAAACACAGAGTCAGATGCAAGATCAGACAACAAAGATCATGTTAAAAACATAGCTGCATTATGAGCACTTGGTCAGCTGCTCCATCATGTTTGCAGAGGAACAAAGTCTGACCTTAGACCTGCAAAAAAAATGGAGCTGCACAAGGTGTCTCCTTGCACTGAAATTACTTTCTGTCTGCTTTGTCAACAAATTGGCCCCCCCAGGCAAGTCTTGCTTGCCCTTGAAAGAGTTGTAAGACTTGTTCTGCACCATAAATGTGATCAATGGATAGTGGGACAGATTTACTGCTTCTCGACCCTGTTCTAATCTCTTCTTACAAGATCATCAATACCCTCTATTGAAAAGATTTCCTAGCACACCAGTGTGAGCCTGGAACTGCTTGACTTTACTATCCAGCAACCAAGGGGATGGCTCCTTGGTATCCTCAGGGAGGTAAACTGGGGAATACGCAGAGCCTGCATGAGTGGTATGAGGGTCTCCCCACCCTGAGCATCCTCAGCTGCCACCATGACTTTTTCAAGGTCTTTGTACAACACAGCAATACTGTAGACTTCTCAGCTTTCTGAGAGGGTGGACCACACAGCGTACAACTCAAAATGCAGTTATATAATTGTGTGTCACCAATGGAGAGCTTGGAAGATAGAGGGGGAAATATAAATAAATAAACCAACAGAATTTTGATTGCATTTCTTTGTCCTGTGTTTCCTGGATTAATTTAGCTACTGTTGCTTCCTGCTCTGAAACTCCTGTTTGACAGGGGGCTCCTTGCTTCTCATTCACAGTAGGAGCTGTTGTGCTGTCTGGAATCAATTAGCATAAAAGTACTATTTTAATTAATGTAGTTTCCTTGTTGCAGTTTCTGCTTTCAAAGGTCAGCCTGAGTATAACAATGGGAGGATGTATCAGGTGCTTTAGAAATGCTATGAGAAGCCTTTTAAAAATTGCTTTTTAAGTTGGGCTGACAGGGAAAGAAATCTAGTTTGAAACAGCTTGGAATAGAATATGAGAAGGATGCTGAAGCCCAAATTATCCAACAAAACTCCAGCTGCCTAAACAGAAATCAAGCCTCATAGATTTCCATATCAAGAATGATATTTGAAGCCATCATGTTAAATTACAAACTCTTACAGATGAACCCTTTTCTATTTCTTTTTTTAATTTCTTGATGTATGCCAGAGAATCTTTAGATTCTAAATGAAACAAAGTTAAATGGCTACTTACTAACAAAGCCAAACAAGTTTTAGTGGCATTTTTCATAGATTTGCTTCATCATATCCACCTCCTCATCTTCCTTCTACAGATGTTCCCTGCTGAGAAGGACAGCTGACCATCTGGTCAGAAATCAAACCTTCCCCTCTGATGCTGAAAGATATCCCTTTTGGATAGTCTCTGTGACTTATGCACTCTTGCAAAGTAAAAAATGTCCTAAAGTTTGTGTTAAGTGCTTCTCAGTATAAAACGTCCACCTATGTCTCCTATATGCAGTTCATCCTGATATCTGTACATCAATCAGAAGGGATACCAGAAATCAGTCGGAAAGGAGTCTTTAAAAGAAAACAAACAAAAGAATAAAAAAAGTTCCCATCTTTTCTGAACACAGATCATGAGATAATTATAGACTTAAAATGAAACTATTCATCTTTCAGCAGTAAATCAAAACAGATAGGTAGATACTTTCCTAGACAAGTGCACAAGAAGAGTAATGAAGTCTGGCAGGATGAGTGGTAACCATAGCTCTGTGTTTGGCAGCCCTGTGTGTGAGTTTACCCGGTCAATAGCTAAGACAGAAGCAGTTCTGAAATGGGAAAGCCAGGAACACAGACATATAAAACGTTGACAGACCTGAGCTAGTAAACCAAAATGGAAGCTTAAAAAATCATAAAGCTTTCTTCAGCAGGTTATGGCATATCTATCCAGAAGTACAATGCAAATTTACTTCTTTTTTAATTTTATATACGCAATGCCATTTACTATGTAGGCCGATTCTCATAGATTAATAATATATGGAAGAAAGTCTTCTAGAGGAATCTTTGAAGACCAGTTTCATCAATTGTCAGCTTCTGTGACTATTTTGAATGGTTAGGCCTTGTTGGAAGTAAAGTCTCTTTAACCTACTTCAGACTATGTCCCCAAAACAATGATCACATCTCTGGAAATGCCAACTTCCCAACTGGTGACAATGCACTGTTTTCTCCCCAAGTACAAATCTGACTGATACACATGTAGGAAAAACAGAATAGCTGGGTTTAGTTCAGTAAGGAAACACAATATTCCCACATATTTTGGCTTATTTTATATAAAATCGAGGGTGTATTAAACCATCACTTCAGGATGTTATCTCTGGAACTCTATTTTTGGTATTGCTAGCAATGGTTTGACTGACCTAGTAATAAATTATTTCCTCATAATGGCAATAATAATAATGATAATAAAAATAATAGTAACGCAATTATCAGAGAGATGATTAATTTGTAAATTAATCTCTTGGTAAACCTTGGCCTTCTGATTGTCCAGTAGTTGGCAACTAATGGCCTTGCTGTTATAACTGTACATTTGTTCTTAATAATGAACATCTGATCTCACTAGTAATAATGATTTTATTGACAGTATCTGAATCACAAAATCAATTTGCTTCTCTTAGGTAAAGAGTTCATTTAATTAAAGTCAGCATTAAATAAGAGGGAAACATTAACACATTATGTAGCAGCTATCTGTTTCATAATTACATTAAACAGCATGCCTTCATCTGTACACTTCCCTGTGGTTTGAAAAAACCAACCAGCATTGCATTAAATAGGTTATATTTGTGATTGCTTCACTTCATCATTTGAATAGTTGTATATATTAACAGAAAATGGCATTAGCATGAAGAACAAGCATAGATAAAAATCACAAAGAGAAGACATCTCTGTAAATATAACAAGAGATCAGGGCTCAGCAAATCATGGTTGTCTAATTGCTTAATTTACATTGACATTGATGTTCAGAACAAAACATCAATTGTTTGTACCTGAAATGTCTCTATGAGGGCAGCTGGAGATAGACAAAGGTGGGCTAAAGCATAATCTGGAAGTGGCTATCAGATGAAAATGTGCCAAGAAGTTGTTGTTAAATTGACTCAAAGACCTAAAGGAAAGAATAGCACAGACAAACTAAGGAAAAGAGAAACAGAGACTGGATGAACCACACCCTGCAAGACTCTCATTACAAACAAAATATCATTGAAGATTTTTGAAACTAGGTTCAATAAAAGAGCAGCAACAGTTCCTCATAAAGCAGCCAGCCATGCTCTATTCTGGGATCAGCTTCTGCTTTCTCACCCCACTGGAGAAGATTACCCCTCATAGTACTCCCTGGTCATGCTGTTCTCCCTGCCTGCCACCTCACTAGCCTCTCAGCCCAGTAGTACATTCATCTGAAGCCTAACATGTCATGAAGGTGGCTACTGGAAGGAAGGAACTAATTATCCCTCTGTGGAAAATACATAAGGGCAAAAGAGAAGACAGTTTACATTCACATTTCCTGCTCTCAAATCAAAAAGTAGAATCTGGTTAATAATAAAACTTGACTGACTCGTATCTGCCATTTCTTTTTAAATTGATTACAATGATATGATAATTCCATTGGCATCCACAAAGTTTGGTAATCACTGAACTTTGCAGTGTGTGTAAGTGGCAGTTCAGAACTTACAGTGCATTTCCAGGTAAAAATCTATGTACCATGGCCCATATCCCTGACAAGTGATGAGAAATGATAGTCTAGAAATCTCAGCTCCTGTAATATCACTGGCCAGACTACCCTGGGCTGCTCATGATCAAGTGAAAGCAGTGCCTAGATTTGTCCTGACTCTGTCTGGCTTCTTATTGATTTATACAGACAATTTGTGGACCCCTTTGTTCAGCCTCTGAGGAAGGTAGAGATGTCACAATGCCTTAAGTCCTCAGCCTTCAAAATATGAGGTCTGTTCCTGACTTCAAATGTGCAGATGAAGCTTCTTCATTCCTGCCAAAGCAGGTGATGGGGGTTTGCAGCTGGCAGGCAGTAGTATTCTTCTTACCTTGGGTTTAATAAAGTTGCAAGTCTTAAATATACAATAAGCAAAAGGCTGTACCAGGTCCAACACCCATCTCCAATCTTCAGCTTTGTCATATCCATCCTTGCCTTCAGTTGCTGGAGCAAGCCCTGTCATAGAATCACAGAATGATTTGGGCCAGAAGGGACCTCTACAGGTCATCTAGTCCATGCCCCTGTCAAGAGCAAGTTTCCCAAACCTCCTTCTCAGGGTCTGCTTGTGGTTGAACACCAGGTTTCCACGCCAGGTTGAGGCACATGCAAGCACTCCCCACACCAGGTGCTGATCAGGAGCCATAGCCTGGGGTCTGTGGGCAGTGCTGCCAAGCACTCCATGCTTTCCTCTTTGGGGAAAAAGAAATCCCAGAGATAGTGCAGATGAGGTGAGAACATGTAGGCTCTGAATGAGGCTATATTATTTTCATATATCATGTGATCCTAAGGAAGAGTCCTGGACATTTTTTAGATTCTGGTACACCAGACTCCAGCATGAAAGCAAAACCAAACTATTAAGAATGTGATGTTTTTAAATTATGATCTTCCAGTTCAAGGAATAGCCATCAGGAAAAAAAAAATAAATTTAAATAGTACTGAATAAAGAAAGTATGAGGCAGAGGATTAAGCTATGAATATATAAGTAACACAGAGGTAAATATAAAGATAGCATAAAGTTACATAGTGGCTACCTGTCGCAGTTTGGGGTCAGGGCAGCCCCCAGACCGATAACAGACCGCTCTCTTTTAACCCCCCTCCCTCCCCAAAGGGGAGAGAAAAGGAATAAGGGAGAGAGACTTAGTGATTCGAAAAAGGAACTAAAGCAATTTAATCAAAAAATGAAATGAGGTATATACAAATANAAATAGTACTGAATAAAGAAAGTATGAGGCAGAGGATTAAGCTATGAATATATAAGTAACACAGAGGTAAATATAAAGATAGCATAAAGCTACATAGTGGCTACCTCAGAGTAAGAGACAAACAGGTATATGTCCAAGAAATACCTCTTTTCCATCGGAAATTCTGGCAGTATAGTTTGTTACTTGCATGTTCTGCTATCAAGAGAATGCACACAGAATTTTTTTAGTAGCATTTGGATTAATAGTGGTACACAGAGAATTGGTGCTTAACATTTTATGGTAAGGTGCCATATAATTTAAAAGCAATGTAATACTTTTTACTTCTCATGCAATAAGACTTGCTTTAGGAACAGTAGGGAAGATTGTTTCAGCAAACAATATTTTACTGTATGTCTCCTACAGCTTATGAAGAAAACACACAGTTTTGCATGCAACGTCACTGTAGCTGCAGGACTGGCTATAATAAAAAGTACCTTTTAAAGTTGATACTCTTTTAGGCATCCCAAGCCTCAGTGGAAAAAAACAACAGAGCCTTTGTAAAGAGCTTTAGGCACTGGCCCCAGAACTGCAATTAACTCAGTAAGACTGCAAAAAAAGGGAGTAAGATGAAAAAATGCCAAGGAAATAAGATGTGAATTTTGAATCCTACATCTAGTGAGTCTAGATACCATCGCATCAAGACAACAGTCTATCTGGAGCATTTTTATTCCCCCAGAAACCTCTAAGAGTTCTTCCAAACATTCTATGATCCTTGCCAGCTGAGAACAATTGTACATAGTTCTCTCCAACTACAGTTGTCTTGCATGCAAGTGATTAAGGGAGACACAAGGTACCTTTATTGCTTCAAATACTAGCACAGTTCCATTTAAATCAAGGAGAAAGGCTCCCAGTTCCTTCAGTCATATCCAGTCTGATCCCGAGAAAGCTTGTTCTCCTGCTGCTGCTTTCTAGTCACTCTTGCTTTTTACTGTCACTATGCCTCAAATAGGGGAGAATAAGTGACCGTTTCCCATGCTGAAGTTACAAAATGGAAAGCAACATCAGAACCTGTGAAGTACACTCTCAGGAGAACACAGGGAACATGTATTTAAATTGTATTTACTGTTCCATGTGACATACTGTCACACGTGTGCACTATGAGCAGCAAAGGAAGGGATGCTTAAATGGTTTAGTGAAGAACACTTCCCACAGTCCTGCTGCACTCCTCAAATACCATTTGCAACACAGCACATGTCTAGACTGCTTGATATGTGCATCAGTCAACACTGCCCGGAGCCCAGTGCTTCGCTAGCCAAACTGTCATGACTTCTCCCCATTTCAGGTGTCCAGTTTTCTTCCCCCAGTAAACAAGGAGCAGAGAAGTGTATGAACCCAAATCTAGCCCCCCAAAGCAAGGGTGGCATCAGGATATACAACTTGATCTGTGATCTCGGAAGTACTTCCAGGTGCTGCATACTAAACATACCCAAAGAGTGCTCTGGCAGAAAGCCTAGATCTCATGGTGTGTAAAAACAGTAATAAGCTGTTGACGATGCATATATGGAGATTGCATATACAAAATTTTCTAAAACTTCTTTAACTCAGCTTCTTCCAGAGTATTGGACACTCCATATGTTTTTTCTTAATTGTTCCCTCAAAACAAATCATTGTTAAATCCATACATATTTTGCATGCATCTTCATAAGGGAGGAGTAGAACAAGCCCATACACAGCATTTTCAGGTTGAAAGCATCTAACAAGCATCAACTAATTATGCTATTTAGAATAAAAAGAAGAGGGACTCATCTGCATAGCTATAGACAAGCTAGTTACCCCTGTCTCCCTTTCAGTCAAATCGCATCTAGGCACTATAGATAAGTAGATCAAATGTGTGTAACCTAAAACCACCTTTTTCTTCTCTAATCACTGTGAGTCTAGCCTTAACAATAGGACAATTTAGATATCCAGATCCATCTGGGAATAACTTATTATCCTGTATCAGTTATATTCAGTTCAATTGTATCCAGTTAAGAAAGTAATGGTTTTAAGAATTAAAATTACCCGAAGAAGGAATAAGAAATTTCAAGTGTACAATAGAACATATATCAATAAATACTCATGAGCAACATGTTTCACCTGTTAATTCAGCAAAAGGATTATTTGCTTTTCTTACTGTGATAATTAGTTACCAAAAGACCTGTTTGCTCAGATCTGCAGGGATTTTGTTTCATGTTACAAGTGATAACCCTAGTCTCTTCAGATCAAAACACTGATAACATTAGGTACTTTAACTGTCTATAAAAGGTGACCAAAACTGATTATCCTTATATTCTTTCAAATTATATTATCGTCTTTATCATATTTTGGGCCATTCTAATATCCTTCATATCTGCTGCTTCTACAAGAAATCGTGTTCATTTGTTAAGAAAAAAATCCTACTTACGAAGAGGAGTCACAAAGAAGCAGCTGACTTGTAAGTTAGTCATACTTCCTTGTAGCTTGTCTCCTAAAGACATACATGGCCAATCTGCTCATGAAATCCACAGGCACACAGTTAATAGTGAGAGACACAAAGCCTACAGTTGCTAAGCTTGTGGCCACTCTCCTCCAACTTTCCAGGTAACAAATATAATAGTATAAATATTAATGGTTCAAGAATAAAGAAGAAGAAACAACCAAGAAGAGAAAGCCAAAGTCACATAACAATTGGGTAGCAGATGAGTCAATGAAGCCTGTTTGAGCTAAGGCTGTAGCCAGTGCCACAACAAGCAGCAATATTAGCCATATGGGAGTCTGAGATTTGGAAGGATGGTTGCAAGTACAAACCCACCCCCTCATCTCCTGGCTCCTAAGGGAAAAGGGCAGCAAAGAATCTCAGTTTCAAAACTTAGCCAGTATTAAAGAATGTATAAAATTTTACAGTCTGTATGTCTGGGAGTACAGCGTTCACACAGTGAGCCCTCTACTCCCCAGGAGCAGGGAAGAAAGAATGACTCAGGAGGAGGAGTAGGATGCTGCCTTGGCAATGGTAGAAGCTCCCACAACAAAGCTCAGAGGTGCTTCATGGTCCTTTAATACAATTTAGGGCAACCACCAGATGTCTTAAATTACAAAAAGAAGGAGGCATACGATTTAGTAATGAGCTACTTCATTGAGCAAGAACAATGAAATCTCTATACTAAAAGCAGAGAGAGTCATAAGTCTTCTCATTCGAGGCTTTCATGAAATCCCCCCACAAGGACAGTTAGTGGGGCTTAGCTCCCTGTTTTGTTATTGTTTACATCTAGCCATAGACAGACAGACAGATAACCAGCCTAGCGAGCATTTTCTATCACACAATAGATTTGTCCTTACTTGACAGTTTACTTCCATACATTTTTCTAATAGGATAACAAATGAAAAAAAAAAAAAAGAAAAAAAAGTGTGATCTTGAAGGAGAAACAAGTTTGGCAGCAAGAAAAAAAATAAGAAAAGGAGATGAGTAATACTTCTGTTTCTGCTTTTCAGAAGGTTTTATTTGAAAGCTTGGTTGGTGTTGACTCACCCATGACACTTTTCAGCATCTCTATCTATCCTAAAGCACAGCCAACTTCTATATGGGAAAATGAAAAAGGGTTACATTGGGATGGAATGAGGGGTTCATGTAGTTTGTATATAGGAGTATAGTTTGAGGAGTTTTACAGAAAATCTGCTCATTTTTCAAGGAGGAAAAAAAAAATGGAAAAGACAAAACAAATTTGCTTTTAAATCTGAGTATGGCAAACTCAAAATACAGAAGTCAAACTGTTTGGCCTGTTGGTTTGGTTTTTTTTCCTGCNAGCGAGCATTTTCTATCACACAATAGATTTGTCCTTACTTGACAGTTTACTTCCATACATTTTTCTAATAGGATTACAAATGAGAAAAAAAAAAAAAGAAAAAAAAGTGTGATCTTGAAGGAGAAACAAGTTTGGCAGCAAGAAAAAAAATAAGAAAAGGAGATGAGTAATACTTCTGTTTCTGCTTTTCAGAAGGTTTTATTTGAAAGCTTGGTTGGTGTTGACTCACCCATGACACTTTTCAGCATCTCTATCTATCCTAAAGCACAGCCAACTTCTATATGGGAAAATGAAAAAGGGTTACATTGGGATGGAATGAGGGGTTCATGTAGTTTGTATATAGGAGTATAGTTTGAGGAGTTTTACAGAAAATCTGCTCATTTTTCAAGGAGGAAAAAAAAAATGGAAAAGACAAAACAAATTTGCTTTTAAATCTGAGTATGGCAAACTCAAAATACAGAAGTCAAACTGTTTGGCCTGTTGGTTTGGTTTTTTTTCCTGCACATTATTGCTGGTGTCAAGGAGACCAGGAGATGGATTATTTCCCAGTTGTCCTTGAGCAGCCCAACTGTACTCTCACTGTACACCTTTGGTGACCTCTGAGCACCCTGACTGCCATCTGTGGGTATGCACAGGTGTGACCAGCTGTACATACCCCCAGGGTAATGTATGGGGAGTTACCCCACTGATAGTAAACTGGGAGGAATGGGAAGTGGCACAGCCTCTTGGTCTGTATTGCTCCTCAGGGTTACTAAGCTTAAAGATGAGTAAAACTATTTTTGTCAGAAAGGTCAGCAAATGTAAATCTGAATGCACACAAGCACCAAAACTGGGGAAGAACTTGTCATTTTACCTAGTCACTTTTGAAAGCAGAGCTACACCTTTTGAAGTTCCTCGTTTCTTACACACATGAATAGGCTTCTGCCTTCTCCCACTCCTGCATAATACATCTGGATTTTCTCTGTGGACTGTAAGTAAAATGGCAGCTTCCACTAGCACACAGTAATAAGAAGGATTCAGAAAAGGGATAATTTTTTTATTTCTAGGAACTGTTCTGCAAATTTTTCAATATTTTTAGCATAGTATAAAGTTGTCTCTATTATTTGTGCTTAATAATACTTTATCGATTGCTGCAAATAATATTTTTTTGCATTTAATTCTCAGAAATGAGTTAAATGTTGAGATGTTTTCAAGTGTTTGAAGTCAAATAGAAGTGTACCTGGTGCTTTCTGATTTATAAGAGTAAAAATAAANATAATGTAAATATCAGAAATAATTACTTATGTATCTATTTTACTTGTCATGTTAAAACTAAGTAATTATATTACTTCAGTGATCATTCCTACAGCACAAATAATGAATAATCAGAACAACCATATTATGACTAGCAAATTCTCATTGACTACTGAGTAAAAAATTACTGTATCTGCAGGAAACAAAAATAACTGTGATAACAATGTGCCAACTAAAAACAGACCCGAATTTGAAAAATATGAGATGAGAAATGAGTATCTATATGAGAGAAAATGTCAAGACAGCATATATGGAAAAGAAAAGAATGGGAGAAGACGCTCAGATTCAGGCTTCCAGGGTCATGTATGTAGTAGCTACAGCTATAGCATGTCAGTTGGATCTCATAACAGTTCAAATGATCTAGGCTGAGTTAATAATCACAAACATGAATTTATTATCTGCTTCTGAGAGTGTCTAAACTCCTAGACAGCAACATTAACCACATTTTATCATGCGTTATGGCAGCAGAATTATAATTAATTCACAAAATGCAGATTTAAAGGTGGTGAAATACATATATATATATACACAACTATAGATATATGAAAGACACTCAGAAAAGAAAATATATTCATGCAGTGCAATTAACCACTAGCAATAAAACTCCCAGGAGCTGTGTGTAAATCTCCTCCTTACTGGAAGTTTAAAATAAAAGGAAAGAGACTGGGAGTGAGTTACCTCTTTTTTCACACCCTTTCCAAGAACACCTGGCAGTGCCCATAGGGACTCAGAGGTGAGGAGGTATCTGAGCCAGAAGGTGAGACATCCCCACAAGGTTCAACCTCAACTCTGACTGGCACTGTGCAGCAGTGTGCGAAATATCTGCTCTGCACCCCAGGATATCATTGCATAGGAAAGTCCTTAGCATCCAAGTAATTCCAGTTATTTCTCAGGAGGTGACCAACCACCTCAGGGGTTAATTCTTGAGTGTATCTCTGCACATCACAATGTCTCACACACTACAGCATTGCTAATGTGCATGAGATCAAAGGTGCTTTTGGTGAGTAGTTGTTGTACTGCATGCAGGTTTTTATTTAGAGGTGAAACTAGTGTTTGGAAAAACATGTTTTCTTCCAGTGCCATTTCCCATGACTACGTTGGTCCTTCAGTGAAGATGTGAATGGCAGGCAGGCATTGTGCTGTTCTCATAGCCCTGTAGCCACTCAGGAAAGTGAATATAGCCAGACAGTTGAAGACAGACTTAATGATAAAATTATTTCTATTTTACCTCTCCCACCCAAAATTAGACAAGAAGCCTCACTTTTTGACAGGCAGAACGAATGTCACTCATGCAGGAGAAATAATACTGTGTATTACAGTACCCTCTAGTGACTCCTGCCATAGCTGGATTTCAGCTGGCATTCAGCACATCCCTGGATAGACCCTACCATAGCAAAAGCAGAAACCCCAGAGTTCTCCAGAGTCACCCTTGAATGTAGGAAAATGAGTCTTCAAATTGCTTTCTTAGGTAGAGTAGCACTGAATGTTGAGCACTCATTCATTTCTTGTTTGCTCCAGGGTTTGACTTTCTTAATTCCAGATACCCAGCTTTTAAAATCTATGTGAGCTAGAAGCTAGACACTCACTATTCTTTGATCTCACAGTATGAGCTTCCTACACAGCAGGAAGCTGATATTTTTTCATGTCAAAATCCAGTCATATCTCAGAAGGAAACAGAAATAATCTTTTTCTTCTTTGCCCCAGTTTTCATCATAAAACCTTTGGCCTCAGTTGCTTTTATAAGATCTTTCTTCCCTGTCTGACACATGAACTGTGGGAAATCTTCCCCAAGTGTGATTAAGCCCTTCCCATCAACAATTCCAAAAGGCACTTCCAAAGTGTCCCTCAATTGAAACACTCCCTTCCCCTCCTGTGGGGTTTAACTCAGGAGCTGGCAAGAAATATTAATATCACCTGAACGGCCTGGCCTTGAAAGGTCATCTTCAAAGATATTGTAACTCCCTTCTTGACCAGTGTTCTACACAGCAGATTGGAAACAAAAGGAAACTTCAGCTACCTTTGCAACTGATTTCCTTACTTTCAACCACATTTCTTTGTCATTTCAGTTTCTTGAAAATAGTAAAAGAAATTTTCTGACTTAGATCACAGGCAACACATAGAGATTGGTATTAGCAAAGTGAAAGGGTATTATACCTGTAGGGTTCCATACGTACTATATATTTTCAATAGTTACAAACCCTACCTGTAACAAGATCTAACTGCTTTGCTCTTCAAAGTTACAGAGCTAATGCTTTGAAACAGTTGCCTTTTAGCTAATGGACCAAAAAGCCAGTTACAATTTAGGCAAGGATGTTTTGAGGGCTGAGGGTGAAGAGGAGCTTTGGGAGGGAGAGTTTCAGGCTTCCTTCAGAAACTTTGCAGCTCATGTCTGAACAGTTGCTTGTGCAGTCATAACTGGAAAAATATGCCGAGCAGGCTATAGGAGAAGCATAAATGCTTCTCGAATGGATTTNTTCTCCAAGGCACAAAACATCAGCTGCAGAAGCCCCTTCTGAATTTGGATTTAGGAATG
>VYZU01004158.1:0-14571 GCA_013401355.1 Ceyx cyanopectus
CGGCTACTACCAGATAAGCGACAAAGAAGTATTTTGATTAGACAGCTCATTATACCTTAGGATCTCATGAACGACCGTGATACATTTTGCTGGGTTGTCACTGGGCTAAGATACTCACACTATTGGAGGCACAGAGGGAAAGGTGGTTGTATGAAGTGGCAGGAATTGGCTGTACATTAATTGTACAAAGACTGTCCTGTCAGTGATGTCCAGCACGGAGTACAATGGGCCTCAGTGAGCTCAATCAGCCTTGGGTCCGACTGCCTCTACACCCACTGAACAGCAGCAACTCTCAGTACTCAAAAATGCAGTGTGAGGAAGGCAACTAAAAGCCATCTTTAAGATCTGAAGTGTTATCATCGTTTTGACTGTATCTCTGGAAAATTGTTTAATTCGGACAAAGAGCATTGCATTATAAAAAGCAGCATTAATTGAACCTTGACGCTATGAGGGATCTCAGCAAAAAAAAGTTGCCATCAAAGATGACTGCTGCTGTGATACTGTATTGACCCCAGGTTTTCTTTGGCTCTGTAGTGTTGTTAGAGTGCTACAAGACCTGGGAAATAGCTTAGGCTATGAAAAGTCCAGGAGGTTTTGGTTCAAAAACAAGCTTATTTAAGCTGTTGGACAGCTTCTTTGCTCAGTCTCCTGACAAACTCTTGACATACATGCTAATCATAATTACAGAACCCTCGTCAGAATGATGAATCCATTCTGCTTGCATTCAGTAGGCTTTTGGCTATTGAGTACGTTCTTTCAGATTGCCAAACTGATACTCTGTCAGCACAGCTGTAACACACATGGGTTTTTCATTGCTTCTTCTGAGCTACTTCATAATCCCTGATGATCTTACTTGGGTAAGTGTTCATGAATCCAAATTTGCATGCTAATTGCATGCATAGATTGTGGCATAAAAGACAAGAATGCCCATTTGAAATTCAGACTATAGAGAATGAAAAGTCACTGATGCACCTGGCTGATGTATTGAACCAACTCTTTCAGTTAAGATAGATGGGGGAAAAAGATCATTAAATACACTGTAAAACTGGCAATTGTTATACTGTAATTCTTTCATATTAAGCAATTGTCAACCCTGCTCTTTAGTCCAAATATTACCCTGTAACATGTGTCATTGTTCCTTAATTATATTGGAAAATGATCTAATATTTTAATCCAATTGACATGTAGATAGGAAGAGTCTGAAGATAAATGCTTTCAGATGGAGCACAACATCATACACTGGATATACCAGCTTCCTTCTTGTTAATTAAAACTAATCTTTAGTAGCATGGCTTGGTTATTTGGAAAAGCTTTTTTTAATTTTATTTTTTATTTTAATTTCCTATACAAATGAGACTGGAATCTGGCCTCAGAGACTCTTTAATTAACATTTCAGACTCAAGTTGTTGAAATAATTTTTTTATTTTAATTTTATTTTCTGAACATGTGTTTTGTAAAGATCACACATACCTTTTACCTTAATAAATGTTCCATTTTGTGGGACCACAGCTCTTACTTATATTTCATATTATGCTATTTTTTAAGGTCTCTAAATATGTTTCTTTCATTCAGTGATTTGGATTTGTTGTCTTGTGGCGCCTTTTAAATTGGATCCAGCTATTAGCAAAATACTCATTTTCCCTGAAGCTCCTCCCCCATTCTGCAGTCCAAAGGTTTAGTAAACTCCTTTTTCAATCCCTTTTATTAAAGGCATGGTTTAAATTATTTGTTTTCTAAATCTAATGTAGACCTCAGAAGTAGATTATTTAATATTTGCTTGCATACATATGATTGAGAGCATTAGCAAGCTAGAGTATTACAATATCACATATGAAGTTTCTGTAAGGATGTTTGTTTTAGATTTGTCTGATCGTATGTGTGGGGTAGGGGAGAATAATGTGGAATAGGCAATTTATCATCTGTGCCAGTATAAATAATAAATAGATTTAATCTATTATGTCACTGGGAGCTTTTTTTAATTAAAATCAAGCCATGTATTTGACTCCTTAGTTAGGTTTAGTCAGTCAGCTTCAGGGTCTTCCCAAAAGGTCTTGGCCTGGGTTGCTAAAGCAAAGTGGCTGTCTCAGACCTGGATTATTAGTATATTTTACATAAGTATGTATTTCAGTTACATAATCTCACAAAACAGCTTAAATTCTCTGAAAACAGAGTCATTTTAGTTTCTCATCATCTTCCACTGCACCATTAAAAGACAGGTAGTGTTTGAATTTCAAATAATATTGTGCACTACTGTTTTTCTTAAAATGAAATGAAAATATGAGACCACTGGAATTATTTGTAAAGCTGCTGCTCTTAAATTTTGGACTCTTGGCAATCTGACAGAGGCAGCCCCTTTTCAAGACATGTCATCTAGGTACTAGGCAATACTTAGATCTTGATGTGGTTTATTTTTATGAGAATGTAAGAGCTTATTTCCAAATGTCATGCATGAGACAGTGAGTGTCTCAGTATATTCCTGACACTGAACTGTGCCTCAGAAATGTGCTATTAGTATGGGTAGGGTCTTTCAAAACTCACAGCAGTAATCTTCATTTAACTTAAAAAGTTGGTATTGAAGATGTTCACACCATCTGCAAAAGCATGTCAGAAGGAAAGAACAATTTCCATGTGATGAGAATTCACCCATGAGGAATTTGAGGTCCCAGCACACCTTCATCCCCCCATCCACTTATCCTCAGGAGTACCAACTATCAGTCAGGGACTTGGAAGGACATCTCAGTATCAAAAGCTGAAAAAAGATATTATATTTCCAATTTAGACACATCAGTCCCCAAAGCTGCCAAACCAGTGGGTCAGTGGGTAGTTACAGGTGTTGCTTCAGATCCAAAGTAATCTGAGCTTTCTGCCAGCAGTAATGGGAAGGATTACTGTAAATTACATTTCAGGTTTAGTTTATATTATTTATGGTATATCCAGCCAAAACAACATATGGTGTGCATCTCTTAGCCATGCAGAAGAGCACAGAGAAACTGGAGAAGGCTAATGAATTCTTATTTTTGCCATGGAGTATTTGCTCCTGGAAGGAACAGAAAAGCCAAGAAGAGCATACACAGGATGTGGTATGGTTAGCTCAGTCCTACCACAAGTTACTTAGTTTTCAAAATTTCCTTTAGAGACTGGTTTGTTAAAAGTGCCTGTTCACATGATTCGTTTATTAGTCTGTGAAGCAGTGGGGCCCATTTTGGTTTTCCTGCTCTAAGCATTGGATGAGACTTTGGGAACGGAATCTTTTTTTCCATCCTTCTTTTATGTGAATATAATTCTGATGTTTGTGGTATCAGCCCGAGGCATGGGTTATACCAGAAAAATTACTCCTCTATAGAGTGTGCATCTTAGAAACAACAGCTGCAGTTGGCCTTATGTGACCATCTACGTGGTGCTCTGCACAGAGGGCAGGAGAGTAACCCATATATATATTCAGTCCAAGTGAAGATTTCAGGGTCAGCATTGTGGAGGTCACCCCCTGCCCTTCTTGCACACAGAACCAGCCTTGATTTATATGCTCTGCCTACCAAGGTCCCAAGCAAGATGCGGGAGCTGATCAAACCGCTGGTGTCACAGGCGCTTTGACAGTGTCTGGGTCTCACACAGTTTGCTCTGCTGTGACAGCCCTTGGGGATTTTGTAAAACAGGAGGCAAACGTGTAATCTGAACATAACAGACTTGCCCCACCTGGCAAAGTGCCAGCATTTCAGACCTGGAAATGTGCCGGGATTTTTACTTACCCTGGGAAAGAAGGGGAGGAAAGTGAAAGAGAGAAAGAAAAGTGTGTGCTGTCTCAGGTCTCATTCAACAAATAAAAAAAATTTGTTTAAGGAATTTGAAAGTATGTTGATTGCCATGAACAGGAACCTTATTGAGGAAGGAACAACTCAGGGAACAGGTGCAGCTTAATTGTTCCACATTTTCCAAAGCCATTGGGATTCTGATGATCAGGCGGTGATACAATTATAAATACACATAACATTAGCAGGAATCAGGACCACATGAACACCTTCACAGGGAAAACTTATGTTCTGCTTTCCATGCAGCTATCACGGTCACACTAGGAAAGGCATGTTGAGAACAAGCTGGCTTGCATGCTGAACTTATTAAAATTATGCAGAAATTTAGGCCCCAAAGTCTTGTTATCTACTCCTTTAGAATCAAGAAAAAATTTAATAACTGCATGGGAAAAGACAGCTTCACCAGGAAGTATGAAGAGAGACCCATCCCAGAATATAATCTGTCATTGAAAAATTCCCACTGAAGGTACATTTTGAGATCTTGAGGAGATGCAGAAACTGCACTTGATTGCTTACCTCCTGGGTAAGTGCTCTGACTGCTGTACTATGGGATGTAGAAAAGCAGGATCACAGAAGAGGACTGCAGTCCCTTTCTCCTCCTTATGTTTCTCATACATTAGGATATATATGGAATTTATTTTTAAAAATTATGACAGAAGGTGCAGAATAAAGTATCAGATGAAGATATACAGCCTTGTAAATGTATTTATATTCTGTTTGGTTAACTCATGCTACAGATGAGAGAGGTATATGCTTAATTTTTGAGCCTTGAAGGTTTAGTCCAGTCTTGGAGCTTTAACAAAGTTGGGTTGCCTGGGAAGATTTACTGGTGAGATGTTTAGTGCCTCTGGCGAGAAGCAGCAGCTGGGTAGGGTTTTGAAGTCTATGTTAGGATATGGTCATCTATAGCAAAGTAAATTAAATCTTGGAAGCTCTTTACTTTTGTAGATTTAGCTCTTGTTCCACTTGCAGGAATCTTAACAGCTGTTACTTTGCAAGCAAAAAGCTTTAGGAGACAGCTTTCATTCCCTACTATGCATTGCATGGTAACTGTTTGGTATCTCACATGCTTTGAGTGTAAACTCTGGTCAGCCACAAAACCCTCCAGCATTTTATTGGGTGTTCTATATATTATTGGGTGTTCTGGGCTCCCAAAGCCTGGGCTCACATGTGCAGAGCAATGTGCCTTTGCCCAGCCTACTGACCAGTGTCAAGAGGCATCTGCCTGGCTGCTGTGGGAAAAAACCCAGCCCCCACCAGAACACTCAAAAGAACAGCAACGACAAAACCGAACTGATTAGAGATGTATTCTTTATCAATGCTCATACAGATGCAATACACTTTTGGTGTGTTTTCCCCCTAATTTTTTTTAATTTTTTTTTTTCACAAAGGTTCGCCATCGGTGGTGTGAACTTGTTGTTAAACACAAGTATGTGCCTGGGTATGCAGATGTTAAGAAATTTCTCAGAGAAGATCAGGTCAGTTACATTTAATTATCAGTTTTGAAATCATGAACTTTTAGATACCTTTTGTGTGGAAATAAAATATTATCTTAATATATTTTCTTGCTGCATTTTGTCAAAAACACAAATGTGTAATCAGGTTTTGCCTCTTTTTCCCCTTAAACATTGTATTTAAGGAAGCCACGTAGGAGTATTCAATCCCACCTAAGCATATGAACCTTCTGGTAAGTGGCGAAATAGGACGTATTCCCTACTATACTGCCATTTTGTGCAAGCCAGAGGTAGGAATGATACTAGGAAAACAAATCTTAACCTTCGTTCCTTTTGCAGGATAAGACAAATCAAACTGTGAATGTTAATGCACATACATACGAGATATGTATCAAAACAGTCAGTGCCCAGATGATGTTAGTATTCAAGATGACATCCAGAAGGGATAGCAAAATGATACACACCCAGAGAATGCAGGCCTCTCCATGGTCACAGGAGAGGCCTTTAAAGCTTTAAAGCTGGCCATACCTGATGTCTTTACTATGGCTTTCCATTTAGAATACCATGAACTTAGAATTCAAATTGTAGCTCTGCCTTGTTCTTTCTATTTCATTTTTACTTATTCACTATGAACTTTGTAAAATCAAGATATTCATGGCCTAGGATGACTGTTGCGTGTTTAAAATAGACATAAAAAGTAGAAAATGTTGCAAGATATGTCAAAGCCTAGGCAAGATATTAATGTCTTACCTTTTATATTGACAATGAACAGACATTTACAGACAATAAGGTTTTTGTGCTTTCAGGCAGATACATTTTGTCACAAAAGCACAGTAAAATTATTGCAGTCTCTCATGACATTACTTCCAGCTTTGGAGTGTCTCCTATTTATATATATTTACAGATACACTTAGTCTTCCAAAGAATAGCAGCAAATCTGGTGAAGGGTCTAGGAACAAGTCTTATGAGAAGTGGCTGAGGGAACTGGGATTGTTTAGTCTGGAGAAGAGGACACTGAGGGGAGACCTTATCACTTTCTAGAACTACCTGAGAGGAGGCTGTAACAAGGTGGGGGTTGGTATTTTCTCCCAAGTAACAAGTGACAGGACAAGTGGAAATGGCCTCAAGTTGTGCCAAGGAAGGTTTACATTGTATTTTAGAAAAATTTCTTCCCCAAAAGAGTTGTCAAGTATTGGAACAGGCTGTCCAGTGAAGAGGTGGAGTCCCCATCCCTAGAAGTCTTTAAAAGACGTGTGGATGTGGTGCTGAGTGGTGTGGTCTAGTGGTGGTCTTGGCAGTGCTGTGTTATCAGTTGGATTTTAAAGGTGTCTTCCAAGCAAAATGGTTCTATGATCTCAGCCAATAAACAGGCTCAAGACTTCCTGGAAAATTCTTTATTAAAACAAAGAAACAAAACAAAAACACACACTAAAAAAAACCAAAAACAAAATAAACAACCCTGCAATACAGAAAAAAAATTATGAAAAATAAGGTCTATAAATTGTGCATATTTTAATCCTGTGAAAGCATGGAAATAGCTACCAGCAGAAGCCTGCGGGGGCACAAAAGCCTTGAGTTCATATTGAATTGTATTATATTTAGAACAGATATTATGCCAAACAAGGACTAACATTTTCTGTAATTCAGGGAAATAATTTTTGCAACTTTTTTTTAATGTAGTCTTTAATTTCATTTATTCTGGCAGTGGATACAGTTTATGGCATAACCAGATTCTGGAGTGATTACAACTCAGATAAGAGCAGTTGCATGTTTTTACTGGTAATGAAAGACTTGGCTATTTTTTTTAAAGTCTGTGAAAAATGCAAATGTAACTATTTAAATCCTTTCAGGTCTACAAAACCCAAGTGTGTTTACTGCATCTTAATGTTTAGTCTTGGGGGAAAATCACTAACCCTGGTTAGAGAAGTTAATACTTAGTTGTATTACGAATTTCCAACACTGAAATTCTGCGAAAGCAACAGGAGCCCATCTTCAAGGCCGTGTGCATGCCTAGTGTAGCAGCCATAGTGCAGATGCAAGCCTTAGAAAGTTGAATTATTTGACCTCTGGATGGCAGAGAGCATGCCTAGGGTAAGGAGTCTGACAGGTTTCTCCCACTCTGAGACTTTTCATTTCAGTCTTTGGTAAATTTGGAATTTTCCTTCTTTTTCAAGTTAATTTTTTTCTAAGGCTTACCATCTCTCAGCTAGAAACTGAGAGTAATAGTACCAAAAATAATGGTTTTTCAGTGCCGTCCATTTTTTTCCTCTCCTGCAATTGTAGAAGTCAGTGTGCTAAGCTGCTAATATTTTATCACATTAATAATCCATTTTGGTAAGTGCATCTTAACACTGAATTCCTGTAAGCAGGTGAAAAAAAATTGTATCCAGAAAAAATGGCAATCCCCAGTTAGCCAGTGCTTTGCTACTTGCTGTCAAAGGGGCCCAGGTCTTACCCAAAGGTGTCTTATTATTCTTCTTGATAGTTGCTATGTCCAGAATGAGTAGGTAGGAGAAGTCTGCCTTCTTACCAAACCAGAATTAGTGCATGTTCAGACATATCTCAGATGTAGAGTCTGAAACACAGACCTGACCACATTCAGTTGATGTGCAGATACAGAACTGCCAAATGGGAATTTTTGAGTGGACTGTTTCTGCTGATGTCCTCTTTATTTGTGTGTATATAAACATCACAACTGGAAAGAAAATGTGTATCCTGTTGAAGGAAGGCCAGGCTGTTTCTTAAGTGGCATTTGGAAACGTTTCAGGCACTGGATAAAAGAAAACAGATTTCAACTTGGAAAGTGGCAAGAAAAATGGAGGCTTTTTCTTGTCACAACATAACACACCTCATATTAATATTCTTTTCTTACGAACTCAATACAAAATACAGACAACAATTCTTAGGCTAAAGAGATCGAAAGAAAAAACTCATCTGTTTTTTATGGGGAGAGTGGGGGGATTGTGTAGGTGTTCTAGAACACACAGTATTTTCTGTGGTTTGGATTGCCTTTTTTGTTTCTGTTGCTTTTAATTAAATGAGTTCTAGGAGGTCAATGGAGTTAAAACCAGGTAACAGGTGGTTACTGATGCTAGCACGCCTGTGTGTTGCATTCTTGTTTCAGGCAATGGGTGTCTATCTCTATGGTGAATTAATGGTGAATGAAGATGTGAAACAACAGGAACTTGCACGTAAATGCTTTGCTGATGCACAAGAACATATGGATGCATCCTCAGCCAAAGTGGTGACAGAGATGCTATTCTGAAGAGGTGATTTTTCGTTTAAATTAAACACCTTGATTTTTCTTCATACAGAAAGAATATACAGAGCTCACTAAATGTAGTAAAGTTTGTTTACAATGCATCTTGTGGCTGCTTGGCTTGAGAACTCTTGCTAAATATATTTTTTTTTCCTTTTTTTTTTTTTTTTTTTTTAAGCCCAGCTGCTGGAGCAGTGAGTTAGATACATGTAGACACTAGCTGGAGACCATGGAGCATGACTTTGTTGTAAATATTGTAATGGACAGTACAAGAAGCAACTGTAAGTCCATATGGCCATAGAAGGCCAGGGTCCACCTGCAGTTTCCCATTCTGTATTCTTTGTTTACAGAAATCGTAGTTGTGCAACGACCACTTTTGTTTCATGAAGTAGATAGGCAGCACAGACTTTGAAAAGAATCTGAGCCCACAATGGAAGTACAAAGCTGTGCACTTGGAAGCAAATATGAATCATGTGAGAACAAGCTGATAATTCAAATGTTTTTGTGTGAAGCGTAGCGAGGCCTTTGAAGACTGATTATGAGGTAAGAAGAGTAGCCTTAACATGAAGAAGCTGGTTAATATGATACATAATCAGCTTGTTTCTGAAATTAATGGGGAAGAATCACCAAAGAAGAATCAAGAAATATTAATAAAATAAAGATTGCTGCAGGCCATAAACTGGTAATTTGCAAAGATACTCTCCATTTCTTAGTCTGTTTGAGTAGCCAGAGGTAACCTTACAGTGTCTGTACATGCATGTTTAAAACCTAGCCAATTAGGATTGGTATGAAGATGTTTCAGTACAGCATTCTTCAGATTTTTGCTTAATAAATCATATGACAGACTGATTGCCTTGTTTTTTCACATAGCTTTACAGTTGATTTGTGGTATCAAAATTCAGGCATCTAATTTAGCAAAATAATAATTGTTTAATTGTTACTCAGCAAGAATCTTAATTTTCTCCTGTTCAAGCCCATACATGTAGCACTCCTTGATAGTGAGTTTCACTTGAATTTGTGGTGTTTATTATTTGAAATACAGCAACAGCCATGTTGTTCTTCTGTATAAACAAGAACTGTGCCTTGGAAAGGTAGATCCAACTGCAGTGACAGATATTAATTATAGGGTAGAAGGGTCACCTTCTAAAACATGTAAGGTTAAGAGACTTGCTTGTGTCCTCACAGTTATCAGGGATCCAAAGGAATTTGTGTTACAATCAACAATGTTTAATCCAGTAGATGCCTTCAACTGTCTGAAGGCCAGAAACAAGAAGATGCAGTTTCTTTTGGTACTACTGTACTAGGCACTGTCTACGTACAATTCCTTCAATAATTTAAAAAAAAAAAAAAAAAAAAAGATTTCTACAAGATTTCTTCTGCTGGTAAGTATCTAGCACAGGAAAATACGATGGTATATGTTAGCAACAGTCTAGAATTGCCCATTTGACTCCTCAGACAGACTAGAAGTGCATGGTGAGCTTTAACACAATATCTAAAGATACTATTATGAGAACAACACTCTGTGTGACTGCACAGCTTTCTTTTAATGTTGTGGCTGTTTGGGTTCCTGGCATGATGATTTGTGACTTAAGATTAAAATCACATTGCCAGGGATTACCACACAGCCATGACCGCAGCTGCCAGTGTGAAACTCGCAGTAACTACCCAATCTGTGAACAGCGTGGAATCCTCTCAGTCCATTAAACAAACAAACCAACCAACCCACCCTCCCCCCAAAAAAACCCAGCCCACAAAGCAAAAAAGCCCAAAGAAAACCAAAAAGAGGAAAGCAGCAGGAAGAACTTCATCTGATAATTAGCTATACCAAGTCGGAAACCTCTCTGGTGAGGTGCAGAGCTTAGCTGATTGGTGAACAGTGATTGTTTCCCTCTTTGTTCACAGTGGCTAAGTTCTGCACCTGAAGAGAAGGGAGAGAGAATGTCAGCCCACACAGGGCAGAGGGCATTGCTGGCTGAGATACCTTGCTGATGAATGGGCAGATTTACAATGAAAGCACATGTGTGAGATGCAAGTTCGAGGGTAAGAGGCAGAGGTAACTTGAAGAGAAGCAAAGACTCTTGTTTTTAGTTGAACATAAACTGTGCTCCATACATTCCCAATCTGACAGCAACCACAAGGCAAGACCTACAGGAATTTGGTTACCGTACTTTTATAAAGGTCAGAGGAAATAAATATTTGTGACTTTAAACCAGAATTGACTATAAAGCTTTAATTCATAGTCTTTTCTTTAATGGATGCTGTGATGATCTCTCTGCAGCTGTAGCTTAGCACTATGTATTGTTTGCAGGAAATCGTTGTTTTCGACCGGAGCTGCCACTTTCGGCTGCTGCTGTTGTTCCAGGCTGTCGATGGACCCGTCCTCCGGTGCCTACTGAGCTGATATCAGTTCTGATTTTACACACTGGCTCAGTTCAGCAGGAACAGGAGTCGAGCCCTAGAGCAAAAAAAAAAAAAATAAAAAATAAATATGTACCTTTTGTAAGAGCCTTTGAGAAATGCTGTTGCTGTTTTCTCTGACACTGGATTAGTACACATTATGGTGTCCTGATGTCAAAACACTAACTGGCCTAAGGTGGAAAAGCTGTTTAGAGAACTGTTGGCTTAAGATGAGCAGGTACGTGGATATGGGGCACATCATGGAGTATTGCTTTGCTGATTGACCTCCAATATTATTTCCAGAGTAACCAAGTGAATGGGCTTGCACTGTCAACCTTCCCTGTCTTTTCCAGACCTGATGTGGTAACTCTAGAAATCTGAAGTGATCATTGTTCAGCCTGTAACCACAGTTATGTTCTGCTGGTAACCAAACTCTGTTTGGAAAGCTGGGGCTATCAAGAATGCACAGCTACTCCTTTATCGTGACAGAGTAATAACTTTTACTGCTGTTTCCATTGCAGGAAAGATCACAGAGAAACTCTTTTAACGTATCTCCTACTTTACCCTGATGGTACTAGGATTTCATTGACCCAAGACATCAAAGGAAGGATTATGTGACTGCTAAAACAATCAGCTGACAGAAACATTTACCTCTCAATATTTATGTCTTCCAGAGGCTCACTGTAACCAAGCGTGCATGCACATAAAACAAACTACACATACATACACATTACTGTGGCTTTAGGTAGATCTTTAATACAAGAAATGTGGGGTTTATCCTTGCTCTGTGGTGACAGAACCATTCCAGCCTGCAGATGCCGAGAACTCCTTAATTTGAATGATTTTATGCACTCCAGTGATTTGGCTAAGATTAGTAATCTCTGAAACTGAATGAAACGGTATTCAGTATTTAAAATTTTGTTTGTAACTTCTATACCAAATCAAAAAGCCAATATAAGAGTGAGAACTGGGGTGGGTCTGTTGAGGTTAATTGGAAAAAAGGGTAACTGGAAGCAGAAATAATCTGTGAAAAGTTACTGTCCTGGTGGTGGGATGGAATTGAAGGCAAAACAAAGAACAGCATTCTCTCTCTGATATGTTTAGGTTAACTTTTACCAGAAATATCAGAACTTCCATTTTCTGCAGATGTCTTCCATAGCCCTGTGCTGTGCTGCTCCTTTTGCACAGTGATGTATCATGTGTAGTTCTTCTTTCCTAGGAATGTGCTGCTCCACTGATCAGATGATATCTTAATTGTTCCTTTCAGAGAGTAAGAATTTAAAACACAAAAATCTGTGAACATATTTACTTTGTAGCCTATTGTTTTGCATCAAATACCCTTATAAAAATAAAATATTTTTTTCNGAAAGAGCCTTCCTCAACAGTGGCATCCCTCCAAAGAGCTCCTCTTTACCTCACTATGTTTTCTGACCTTCCCCTTTCCAGGCATACTGTCGCCACACCTGAGTTATGGGACACTCAGCAACTACTGCAGTGAGAATTAGTGAATTGCCCAAGAATGTGATGAGATACTGCAATGATTTCTAATGTAGTTATGCTCACAGATGCATTTAAGGGACCCTGTTCATAAAAGAGTTATGCTCTATTTCACAGGCTTTTCTACAAAGGCCAGAAGGGGAGAACAGCTTGCTTTTTGCTTTTGTCATTGCAAAAGGGAAAGAACCCAGAACTGGCAAAGATATTTATTAGACACCCAAAAATTAAATACATTGTAAGCCTCTCTTTAGCCAGTATAGTTAAAACTACATGGCAGGTAGGCATTCCACAGATTTGCAAATATTGCCAAATTGTTGTTCTACTTTTCTTAGTTTGTTTTGTTGTTTTGTTTGGGTTTTTTTTAAATACTGAGCACAGCAGTAGCTAATTTTGCTTGCTACAGCTGTTCCAGGCTGTCTCAGCAGTATTAAGTTGCCATGCCGCTTGCCATGATATTTGAAAAGTCTTGGCAGTCAGGTGAAGTCCCTGGGGACTGGAAGAAGGGACTTTCCTCTTAAGAGAGATGCTCCACTCCCTGAATCCTCTTAGTGGCTCTGCACTGGACTCTCTCCAGCAGTTCTATGTCCCTCTTGAACTGGGGGCCCAGAACTGGACACTCCGGATGTGGCCTTACCAGGGCAGAGTAGAGGAGCAGAAGAACTTCCTTTGACCTACTAGCCACACCCCTTTTAATCCACCCCAAAGTGGTATTGGCCCTCTTTCCATAAGAGCACACTGCTGGCTCACGGTCAGCCTCCTGTCAACTAGGCCCCCCTTTCTAGGACCTTTCACTGATTCCTTTCTGGTCATAGCTGTTAACTGTAAAAATAATTCTCAGATTAAACTAAATTTGTATCTGTATAATTAGTCAAGGATTACCATCTATTTCCTGTACCACTTACTGAGTTACTTCTTCAGAATAAAGGTAGAGTATAATGAGGGGGTGACCTAGGCCAATCCATTGCACCCTCAGAGGGGGTGCATTCCTGGTCATGCGTTTTGTGCTATAAACACCCAGTAAAACACACTGTTTTGCTGACAGCAGTTCCCCTGTTTTTTGGGTTGTTTGGTTTTTTTTCTGTCTTCAGCTTTGCTGGGATGTGTTTGCAGCTGCTGCTGGCTCAGTGCTTCCTCCTTTAGGAGGGATTCAGCTGTACCCTATTGTGCATTCCTTGCACCTCAGAGGGAAGGAATGCAGTCTAGCCTGGAAACAATAGGTCCAACCGGAAACACAGCCTGAGCAAGTGGGCAGCTTGAGGAACAAGTAGGGCTCAAGGCATAGCCTGTATGTATTTCTGACAGACAAAAAGCAGGATGAAAAAGGATATTCCAAAATAAATCACAGAATTTCTATAAGGTGGGCTACAATAATATATCGTTCAGAATACTGCAGCCACTAAAGTCTTGATTTGATTTTACAATTGAATCTACAGTTGCCATATTCCTCAGTAAATAACTGTTACTTAAAGGCATGCAGCAATTGCATGCAAAAGCCTAGCCTGTTTTTTCTTATCACTCCTTTTGTAGAGATGATGGCTCTGCTATCCTCTTGCACACCTCTGGACAGCAGCTGGACAGCACTGTAACCTTTGGTTAATGCAGCTCGCTTCAGGCAACTCTGAAAAATTACATTTATCTGACACTTCCAGGCCTTTTGCCTGGTCTTGCTGGGAGTGTTGACTCAGAACTGGGGCTATCTGCGGAAACTCAGTCTGAGACATTTTATTCATGAGTCAAGGGTGTCTCTTTTGCCACTAGCATCATCCCTGGCCACCTTGACAAGATGTCACTAGATCTAAACACGCTAGTTCAAGAAGCTGGTGTTTTGCTCCAAGATGTATTTCTTTTCATCATTAATCCTGAAAGGACAGTGGTCATCATCTACTACACAGAAAAAAAAGGGTACTTTTTTTTAATGTTATGTTAACCTCATATTGTTACTTCACAATATCATCTGTGTTCTTCAGCTGTTTTTTGTGTTTTGTAGTAAGACCTATCTGCTTTACAGCTGAACCCCCTTACAGTGAGCTCTTGCAAACACAAAACTAAAACTTAGATTGTCTCAGCAGCCATCTTACTCCATTCTGCATCTCTCTTGGTGTGCCCAAAACTCATTATTTAATTGCCAAATGTGATCAGTTAAAAATTAATTCATATA
>VYZU01004163.1:2922-13002 GCA_013401355.1 Ceyx cyanopectus
AAAAAAAGGAAAAATTTCTTTATTGACTACCATCACATAAATTTTTCCATGACAAAATTTTCTTGTTTTCATGTTTTAATCCAAATACAAACCTGACATAAGCCACTTACCCTATAAAGAATGCCAAAGAATTAAACAATCAACAGCTTTTAAAATCCATCATCTTATTTTTTTTGTTTAGTTGGCTTTTCTGCCTTTTGTAAAGTTTTTCCAAGTCTTTTGACTTGGAAGTTGACAACCAACAACTGATATTCCCTCAGGAATTGCTCTATACATACCCAGAAAAACTCCACTGTTTCTATGCTTCTTGTGCCAGAGGTTACACAAGTTCTTCACAGGTACAGAGATTCCCACATGGATAGACAGGCTTCTTGGAGCAAAACCAGCTTCAGAAACAATCAAACTGATTTTTCTCTCAACTGTGTTGTTCCAGTCAATCCACCTGCTATATCATAATATAAAACTTGACCCCAGCAGTATGCCCTACTTATTTTGAGATGGGCTTGATTTTTTTTTTTCTTTCTTCTGTTGCACTGACCACAGAGAGGAGCATCTTCTCAGGTGACTGCACCATCCCTGCCTTGGCAGCAGAATGGATAATTTTGCTAGAATCAAAAGAAAACTAAGCCCACCATATTGGTACAGTAGCCTTATCTGAATTTCAATTGGAAATATGTAATCCTAGGTAAAGACTGGAATGTTCTGAAAAGAAATCCAGTTAATGGCACTTCACATGAGGAGCAGGCAGGTACTAGAGCACTCTGGGCACTGCAACCCTCCAAGTGGACACAGTTCATTTGTATCTACCAGATGGTATTTATGCAGAAGGCAATTATTTAAAGTAACTGACTAATCATTTCTAGCCCTCCAAGCATTTTACCAAATATAAACAGGTACTGAACACTGCAGCTGCTACATAGGTTGTGTTTATTTTACATCATCTTAATGAATTGGAAATGCTGATAAAGAAAAAAAACAACTCAGAATTCCACCAGTTGTTTTACTGAAGTATTTAGCTGTACTTCAAATCATATTAAATATTTGTACTGGTCTCTAATAAAGCTTGCTCAGGGTGCTAGTTTTTCCTTGAAGGAAGAAGGAACAGAATGTGTTTGAGCATGAAGTTCTTACTGAAGGCATTGTGACATTCAAATAGTTTGGGGAAGCCTTAAACAAGACCAAAAGCAACAAACTGAACCAGAATTCTGGCTAACCTGTTAGCAGCAGAAGATAAACCAAACAGTCCTTCTCAGGCATGTTAATGGAGCTCCATAAAATCACCCAGCACTTCAAGACTATGATGCATGTTACTCCAAACAGAGTTTCCATCATCAGCTGTATGCTCAGGCCTATCACTGTCATGCAGCTCTGCTTTTCTAGGGTCTGATTAATAATTGAGATGCACTGTATAGACTCTAGCAATTAAAGCATGATCAAAAACACAAAGAGACACCTAAATGGAAATGGGGTTTTCCTAGCAGTGACATTACTTTAAGGGTATTGTGTAGGAGAAGGTATTAATCTACCACTCCATCATGTAAACTGAGTATCTGACACTCATTTTTTCTCAATTAATGGTAGTCAGTTAGCTACAATTAACACTATATGAAGCTCAGTCTCCTTTATAGAGAGAAAAAGGAGAAAAAGCCTAGTCTGCATTTAGGGTTTAAGTAGCCTTATGAGAAGCCAGCATGGTCTTTGACATTCCCAAACACTAGAACAGCACAGATTCCAAACTCCATAACCTCCTCAACAGCCCTTTCCTGGAGCACAACTGCAGCTCCTCTGGCATGGGCCTTTCTTCTCACAGCTTAACACAACCTAGAAATTCATTCAGATTCCTTATCTCAGTTTTACATTCATGATGTTTATACCTGCAACTATTTGTGTACCAAAATGAAAAGCAGCAAGCCCAACATTCCTGGTAGTATTTATTTGCAGCAGTCAGGTCCCTTAAACAGTACAGAAAGTATTCTAAAAATCCAAGCACTACTTGAGCTTACAAACAGAGCTGTAATTACAATTAACACTTTTGCTGTATTATGGAGTACAGCATTCTCTTCAATTGCTAAGAACTAAAAAAGAGCTCCCCTACTCCCACACCTTCTTACATGGGTCAGGAACTGATAAAACACTTAAAATATGCAGTGTATCTTCTGGCACTCACACTGACTTGTTCTGTCTATGCCTCTGAAATGGTGGCTTTGAATTCACCACTGCTCTATTTACCCCCAGCTATAGGTGAAGTTTGTTTATACAGTAACTTCAGGAGCTATTAGCATTCAGAATTATTATTACATATGTACAAGAGCAGCTATAGAGACACAGATACCAAGCATTTGGTTAGGTTGTCTGCAAGCAGATAAAAAATGAGTGACCAGAAAGCCATGTCAAGAGAGTTTCAAACTAAAACCCACTGACAGCCCCAGTGTTAGTGCAACTCCTCTGCTCTGCCATACACATATGCCAAGAAATTGATATTACACAAAAAATTTTCTTTCAGAGATAGCATTAAAGTTTTCCACTGCACAGGAGACAAAGCACAGACTCCTGATGGAAAGAAAAAAATACATTAATTTTAGGACCCAAAACAATTCACCTTGCAGCAATTGAACACAATGAAATTGTTAGCAAATTGTGAATCTAGCAAGCTTTCTAAAAACCTTGGGGTTTATGGTTATCAGACAAACAAAATAAAACCCACTTTGTTACAACAATAAGCAGGGTTACTTATCTTTTCTACAACACAGGAAAGGCAGTCAAAATTAAAACTGATAAGGAAGATAATACCAATAGCTTTGGATTGTTTCATCTCTAGGTTGGGGGGGATGACACTTTTGGAAAACCCTTTGATTTAATTAAGATTATTCACTTAATTAAGCTTACTCATTCAAGTATAATTGCATACATTCATAAACATATTGCAAGCAACAACACTTTTGTTAAAGCTTGAGACAACATGCTTTGCTTTAAAATAACACATTTTCCACTTCACTAACAGAAGCACAGGTTTTTAATCAAGACCACTAAAGCAAATTTCAGGACATTAGGAAGCCAAAAGGTTCAGAGCCAGAAGTCCAAAGTGGTATTTTTGTTTCAAAAGGGGCCCAACAAGGTCCTGAATTTAAGAGAAATAAATGCAGCTTCTGGGTGAAACTCATCCAAGTTACATGTTCAGAAGGTAGCCCTGATCACACATCACTCAGTGCACACTCCTCAGCTGTCTTCACCTTTATTGCCAGATGAAAACATTTATTTTACCAAATGTTCAAATGTGAAATTCTAAGAAAAATACTGTTAGGGAAGTCATCCTACACGTTTGAAGCAAAACTATTAACAAACAGGCTTCATATTCCCAACATTTATCTTGGTCGTTCTGTGAAAGAGCCAACAAAAAATAACAGGAAAATTAAAGTCACATGAAAAATGGCATGTTTGTGTATTTCAGATCCACAACACATGGTCAAAACTCACATGGAATCCCCTGAAGTACAACAAACCTGAAATACTAAAGTATGTAAATAGCAGACACTTTTGTTACTATTCTAGTAGAACAACAACAGCAAAACTAAATAAACAGTTATCCCACACTGACTGGCTAACTGATCACATCAAAACAAGTTGTCATAGCTGGAAATCAAGATAAAAAATAAATAAAATAAATGGGAAAATAATCAAAGGATACTGCAGACTTTTTTTTTTTTTAATAAATCAATCAAGACTTGGCCCCCTACAACCATTTCTGAAAACCACAGCTTGCAGATATGATAGTATTAAATAGATGGTGATGCATTAAAGAACAAATATAAACCTAAAGCATTCAGAAGTTACAGCAGTTCAGTATTCCAGCCTTGAAGACAAACCTACTCCTGTGTAAAGGCCCCAAAAGAGACTGCATTTGCTGGGCAAGTTTTGTTGGTTTTGGGTTTTTTTTCTCCCTTTTAAAGCCAACAGCCACTCTTCACTCTTAACAGACCTAAAGGTTCTAAAGAAGACATAAGTCTAGGAAATATATTGTTAATGGCTAACTTAGGCATAAATTGGAAACAGTCTTGTTCAAAGTCTTCATCATATTGCTCTAATTTTGGCTTTGTGAATGAGTTGCAGAGATTCAGTGTTTCCAGAATAAGGAGAGTGGCTGATTCAGTGTCCTCAGAAAACAACTGAAACAGAAAAGCTGGGTACCAAGTCTTGTCAAAATAAAGTGTTTAAAAAAATACATCAAATCCAGAAATTCTTCCCTCCTACCCCCAAGTACCCTCCCCATCTTTTGCCTTCTTGTTCTATCCTTACAGTCTTGAAATTACTAGAAAGGAGGCAGCTGAGGAATGCTGCCACTCTAATGCCATGCTTTCCATGGACTGTCATTTCAGGAATGCAGAAAGGAAAGGAAAGCAGCTCAGAATGTCTCCACCCAAGCAGGAGCATCAGAGGCTGCCCAGCTTGCTGACAGCTCCACTGCCTTCCAGCTGCACTCCAGTTTGCATTTCCACAGCTGCCTGCATCAGGGAAGAAAGATGTACTGTTAAACTGATGTAATTAACATTTGTTAGGCAAATGCCCTCGTATGATGCATGTTCTATATGCACATTGTATTGACAAGAGTCTGGCAGTACCAAGGCATTATTTACTATTTCTTCATTGCAAGAGTCCCAGAAGGCTGCACTCATGCTGTAGCAGCCCAAGACTACCACCACATTCCTTCACAGCATATTTTGTCTCAAAAATTGTATTATTAACTCATCAGAGCAGAATATTGCATAAAATGTAAGCATTTGCTAGAACACCTGCATGTTCCTCCATCCCCAGCCCCAGGAGTCACAATTACAGAGAGAGAGGCAGCACTTGGCAAAAACAAAAACCCTACCAAAAACAGAAAACACAAAAAGGAAGAAAAAAAAACCCAGAACACACAAACTTGCTGCTACAAGGCCAAGATCACAAAGGTTTGAATTGAGAGTTCACAGCAGTTTTAGTGATGCATACAGAGGCACATCTCCTGGAGTCCTACAAGGTGTAAAAGGGTTGTAACAACACCAAGAATATGCCAGAAGAAGACCATAAAGTTTTACTGCAAAGGCAGCACTAATGCTAGAGGGAAATCCATAGTTATAAACCAGCAGAAAATGTCCCTGGACATTGGCTTCAGTAAATGCTACAGCCCTGTGAGCTGAAAGCATCCTGACACTGAACACAGAACTCTTCCTCCATAAGCTTCAGAAATCTCAGTTACCCACATGGAAACTTGCTGTAAATACTTAAAACAATCAATAAATGCAAGAATTTACTTTGACTGTTCTAATTGTGCACACAAATATCCACAGGAATGAAAACTACTGTGCAGCCAGGCATAGAAATCCCACGAAGAGGCCAGGAGACCCTTGGAGATAAATAATCTATAAAGGTGAAAAAACTGCTGCTCACTTTATACATCAAGCAGAACACAATGCTTTTGAATGCAACACTTAAATTTCCACTATTATATTGTGAAAAATCACTCCTCCTGCCACCACCTTCTTGCCTCCATTTCAAAGAGTAAAAAAAATAGTAATAAAAAAAAAAATCTTAGATGACAAGATCAGAAGGAAGTTAAATACTTACTGTAGAATCTGAACCTAGTTACTGTAACTGCAGAGCAGAAGATCTATGGCCCACACAAGACCCAACTCCTATTACAAATGAGATTTTAAACAAATATCCCTCTGTAGTCTAAGCACCGAGTGAAATCAATATTATATTATTTCAGGACTCATTTTTCCTGTGCTTTGTTTTACAGATAGAGAATTAAAAATAAATACATCAGACTAAAAGAATACAAGCTGAGCAGATGGCTCCAAAATTCTCAGTTGCACATCATCTACTGACAGCATTAGGGGGGGTTCTGTGGGTGGGAGGTTGTTTCCCCCCCTCCAAACAGTGAGATTTCAGCATCAGGTTCATAAACCCTGATTTATCTAAATTATGTGTGAAATACATAACCTGTGTTATCATTTGTCAAAAGGATCACAACACTACACCTTAATGCCTTCTAGGAAGTTCTAAGGCAAAGGGATCCTGTGCTGGTAGATTTTCTCTCCTTTTTCATCCCTTCTTTCTGTTTGAAAAGATGTAAAGAGTACAACAGCTGATGCCAAATCAGGTACTATGAGAATGTCACCAGGAGAGAATTTTTCACATAATTATTGCAGAAACTCCCCCAAAGGAAGGCAATTCTTAAAGAAATAAATCCCACAGAACCTACAGGTTACCTTAAACCAGCAACAACTGTCCTTAATCAGAATGAGTAAGCATGAAGTGAAACACACTTGTGAGGAGTTGACAAAAGCAGCATACAAAATCCTGCAATAAGGATTAGGAGCCTCTCTTGCTGTTCAGCCTTCACCAAGCCATGACAATTTCCCTTGATTACCTCCAAAACAGCCCTGTCTCCAGGAAGAGACAAGATCAAGGCAGCAAGACACGCTCATTTCATGATGTGTGGTGGAATGAGGCCACAGCACTCACCTTCCTCACCCGGGGGGAGAATGAGGCCAAAAAACCAGGTTAGTGCCTACTAAATCTCAGCAGCCTCAAGGAAAAAGGGCAGCCAAAAAGCAGGCTGCATAAATTGCCATACCTAACCAGTGCCTAATCTCAGCTGCTGTCTTTATCAGGAGTGTGCAGGTAGTCCACAGTGCACACCCTGTGCTCCCAGGAGAGCAGTGTGTGCAGGAAATCCAGCCTTCCAGGAAACTGGTCACAGTCTAGCCCCTCCTCAGCACAGCAGCCTTCCCCTGGTGCTGCCCAGAAAGGGTGGGATTCCCTCTCCTGTACAAAGTCCTGCTTCACTTTCAGACAAAATACCTTCAGTGCTTGAGCAACAAATTCTGCTCGGAGCTAGTGAATCAAGTCCTCTTTCACAGCAGGCAAGGAGATGAGGAGAATCCAAACTGAGGAAGCTGCAAAGCTTTCAGGACAACTGAACTGAATCCCAAATAAATACATCTGTCCTGGAATCCAACAGTAAAAACAGCAATATTAATCATCTCATGACAAAATTTCCCCCTTCTACAAGATCTTTAACTCAAAAGAAATGTAATTGACATGTGTGTGCTGCACTCAAGTCATTTATACACACACAAATCTAAACAAAACCACTCACTGGGAGTGTCACAACATGAAAGTCCCTGCATACACACTCCTCCTTCCTCCTCTCAGCACCAGGGCAACTGCAGTTTGTTCTTTCCCATATACCTTCAGACAAGTGATTCTACATAAAGCTTGCTGATGGTGATTGCATTCTCCCCCCTGATAAAATATAGCTAATGGATTTAGTAGTAAAGCTTGATGCTCCATTAAAGACCAAATATGAAGTTAACCAGACTTCAATTGCACTTTCCCCTCAGAGCTTCCAACCACCTGGGCTGTGCAAAAAAGCAAAATAAAACAAAACAAAAAACAAACCCAGCTTAAGTCTCTTCCTGTAACTGTCATATGTAGCAAGAAAAACAAACACTGAATAGCATGTTCAAGATTTAATTTTATTGCTATTTCAGACACATGCATTTGTTCTCAAGAACTGCAAAAACAGATGCAAGACAAAAAGGACAGAACCCAAAAAAGTCACTATATCTTTGCTGAGATAAATGTATTCCTGGGAAGCATTCAATTTTTTTCCTCATGAGATCTGACATACATCACCAAAAAAACCCACCTCAACCAAACAAGAAACCACAGAGCAACAGTAAAGCATGGCAGTCTGAAATACAGCAACATGGACTTCTCCACAAGTGAATTTCAGAACTGTCAGGAAGAAGGACAAGTTTTTGAAAGGTTCCTGTTGGGAACAGTCTCGTTCCACGTCACAGCCAAATCCTATTAAAGGAATTCGTGTTACAGACTACATCACACATGATTTATCCTTTTATATGGCATGAGGAAAATACAATTTATTGATAACAATGAAGTGAAACCATTCAAAGCTGGTCACAGGCAGGGTTTTATTATATGCCTCTTTTTTTTAATAGCAACAGGCAACATTTGTTTACTGAAGGCCTGAGGAGGACTGTAACTTCATAATTGATTTTCTTATTTGGTTTTAATATCACAATACCAGAAAAGGAGACCAAGCAAGAGTTTTAGCAGTGATGTAAATCTTCACTTCAGTTCCCTTAGACTTTGCACTTCCAAGCTGCAAGCTGACTACAGGTTAAAAAGGAAAAAAAAAAAGGAGGGGGGGGAAGGCAGATGATAAACTCCAAATGATCTTGAAAGGCTTGTTGTACACTGTATCAAAGACATTTTGAAAATGCCATCTGGACTTCATGAAGAGAGATAACAGCAGTCATCTCTTATTCTAACAATAGAGTTAAATCCAACGTCATCCTTTCCTACCAATCGCTGCAGTACAGTAACTTGGAGCCCCAGCAATCTAACCAGTTATGGTATAACTTCTACAACAGAGCTCCCTGGAAGCATGAGGCAGTCATAACTTGATTGGAGAAGGAAAAATACAGCAAACCTCACTAAGAAGTGACAGTCTAGCCTCAAGTCAGGTATCCATGCTGCAGTAACACGCTGACAGGCTTAACCACAACATACATTAATTCTTCCAGTTCAGTTCACAACCGAAAGTAAACCAGTAATACCCTTTACAGCAGAGCAAGTGACAATCTACTCACAGGAAACAGAGCAAATATTGACATTTTTATGTCCAAGAGAGGATTCTATCCAGAACTATGGGGCAACTCATCTATTTGTAGGCTCTCACAGCCTTGAAAAAACTATATGCCAGGGCTAAAACAGACTAAACAAAAATGAGGTGGCGTATTTAAGAAAAGCACTATACAACAATTTCCTAATTACCTCATCTAACCGTTTTGGAAGGATTTCTACTTGGTCAGCCTACATCTCACCATCATTAAGATATTTTTTTTAAAAACCAATGAACAGCTTCCAAACATAAGAACAAGAAGTGAGCTTGCAAAGGATTTATTATTATTATTGCTGTTGCTTTTTAGATCCAGTGATTCTAATATTCTGTGAAAGCTTCTAGCCTTCTAGAGAAACAAAAACTATTCAGGCAAACCCGCATTATCTCCGGATTGCCACAGCCTTTCCTTATTTGGCTAACGTTTTGAGATTCCAATCAGACTGCTATGAAGTTCAACATGCACAAAGCATCCATTTTGAGGAAACTTCACAGCCAGTTTTCCTTCTGTTCCCCCCCTGCCCCAAGTGAAAGTTCTCTCCGTCAGCACCAACCTCCCTCCCACATACCCGCCCCAGAACAAAGCAATATGGATTCGCTTTTTCGTCGCTCTCCAACGCACGAAAGAAGAACGCCAGAGCCCCGCTCCCCTCAAAGTTCAGCTTCACACTGCGGCAGAAGCCATCGCCGGAGAAAGCCAGCAGCCTGTTATTGATACACCTTTCTATATTAGGAACAAAACACCGGTTCCCCTTAGGAACGGGAGGGAAACAGATGATCCGGCTCTCGCACACACACGAGCGGGGTTTAATCGGCTCAGTCGCTGGGAAAGCGGGGAGACGGGGCAGGAGGGAAGTGCCGGCGGGATGGCTGGCGAGAGGCTGCCGGAGGAAGCGCCCCCCGAGGCGAGCCCGCCTCCCTCACCTGCCGCCCGCCCCCCCTCCGCCGGGGGGCACCTGTCCCGGGCCCCCCCAGCCGCCCCCCGCCACACGGGGCAAAGCCCCCGGCCCTCCCGAGAGAAGCGCTGCCACCGGGGGAAGCGAGCAAAGGGGGGAAGAAGAGCCAGAGGGTCACCGGCACCTCCTCCCCACCCAAGCGGAGGCCCAGCCGCCCCCTTCCGATGCCCGGCCTATGGGGAGGGGGGCCCAGTCTCTCGCCTATCCAGCCCAGCTGGCCCGGGCCGCTCCCCCGCGGCCCCCTCCGGCCGGCCGACCGGTCCCAAGCGTGACCCAGGTCTCCGCCGCCTCCCGCCCCGCGCTCCCGGCCCCTCCCCGCCCCGACACCCCCCAGCGGAGGGGAGAGCAGCCGCCTCCGGCCCCTTCCTCTGCTACCTCCTCCCGGAGGGGCACCTCGCGGACCGGCCTCCCTCCCCTCCCCGCCTCTCCCCCCCC
>VYZU01004167.1:0-14807 GCA_013401355.1 Ceyx cyanopectus
GCTTTGGTTCCATGTTTGGTGTTTTATGCAAGAGCTCCCCATACTCCTCTGAAACTGCATTAGGGAAAGAGCAACATTTACACTGATGGCACAGAAACAGGGAGACTGAACTCTGGGAAGACACTGATCCCTGCAGTGGTATTAACACCAATATCATAATATCAGGAACCATATTAAGATACCTGCCTCACTTATTAGATGCTTAAATGTTTTATTTTCTGAATCATTTCATATGTTAAATGTTAGAGTCCACTTACATATAACTGGAAATGTTAAGGATAGCTGGGACCTGTCACATAAATATACTGTCTTGTAATCATGATTATGCAACTGATTGCTATTATTTGATTTCAACACACTGTAGTTAATTGTTTTAATATATCAAGAGATTAATAAATGAAGTAAATATGTGAATCAACAGGCATTCCTTAAGCCCTTTTGAAGGGGACTTCTTGCCCCTACCTGAACAGCAAAAGACGAAAAAGCACATTGAAATCCAACAACCACCCTTTCAAACAGTCCTCTGGGTACTTTGTGTAAAAAATACATCCTGTCCTATTTCTGCTGTTGATGCAATTCTGGAATTATATGTTTGATTAAGCTGGCTACCAATAAGATGTGTAAACATATGCAGTGTAAGCTAATTTTTTGTGATATAACAGTTTTATGGTTATTCATGGGCAGGAATGAGCTGGCATCTCTAGTGGATTATTTTTTTTACAGAACCTCAGAGCTAAACTAGAGGTTTCTCATGTTAACATCATCTTAACCAAACATCAATATTCATTTTGTTGTAGCAGGGAAGTATATTCCCTTAAAAACAAGACAACACTAATACTGATAATTCTGATTCCTGGATGTGCCTGGCTTCTGGCAGATGAAAAGGCCTTTGCTGTTATCATGTTCTGCAATGATTTTTCTGTTTTTCTATACCGTTTTTCTCCCTACATATGTGGGTTTTATATCCTCTTCATGTTGGTATAGCATGAAGTCTTATGTGGAATTTAGAGGATCTGAACTAAATGTAGCTAAAAGGAACTTTTGGATGAACTGCCTGGGATTTGTTCAGATCTGTTAAAGTAATGGGGGAAAGCACAAAAGGATAAAGAAAAGAAAGGCCTTAATCTTTGTTCCATGAGTGATAAAGCAGCATCACATGGGTGAAAATTGGCCTGACCTTCACCCACATGATGCTGCTTCTGCCTCAGCCACTCTTTCTTTGCTCTGATTAAGTGAAGATAGCCTCTTTCTCTGCAAGGAAAAGTCAAAGAACAAAAAGAAAAAAAATCCTGTCTTAACTATAAAAGGTTTATTTTTTTAATCACAGTTGGGCTCATACAAGCCAGTTTCTAATCTTATTTTTTTAAGCTAAAAAAGTGCCTTTTTAGAATTTCTTTGGCTCAGTTTCTTTAGCCACCCCACCCCCCTCCCTCCCCAAACCTCAGGGCCTAGATCTTAACTTGCTTCCCCTGGATGTGCTTTGTTGCTCATCTTCACTTTTACATGATAGCTGTTTGACTTAAATGGGTTGTTCGCCAAAGGATTGCCCCTTGGGGAATGGAAAAACTGGAGGGAGGGAGAGGAAAAGCAGTACTCAGCTGGCTTAAATGGCATGTACAGTATATCTATTGGCAGGGTATTGCCAATGCTCCAAGGAAACCTTCAGTGCTCAGCCTTTACACTGGATGCCATACACCGAGACATGGTTCTATATATAGAGGTTATCCATGTTCATATAGACAAGAGAACTTCAGTGCAACACTGTTGTCAAACAGCTCCTGTGACTAATATTTTTAACAGCATGATATTTAAAATTTGACAAGGATATAGTAATTCATTCTCCAGATAGTCCACATGCTTGGAGAGCTGGTAATGTCTTCAAAGGTTTCAAAGGGGGCCCTTTGAAATTTGCCAGTTTTTCAAGGAGTACTATGTAACAATTTTTTGTTACCCTTTTGCAACAGGATCAAAATGTATTTTTAATTGTATGTTGATCTACCAAATATCACTTAAACTCATGGTTATATAGTTGTACTTAATTTATTTATCTGGCTGAGAAACCTGGCTGAGATCCAGTGAACTATTGGCTAAGTCCTCAGGCTAGCTTCAATTTCCACTGGTCATTTTTTCCCTCAGGAGCTAAGAATACATGATGCTGTGCAACATAATGGAATGTCACTCTAATGTGTAATGTCTGTAATTGTATTATATATCTGAATGAGGGAATGAGGAAAGACCTCCCCATCTTACCCACAAAACACAGGCATCAGAGAGCTTTTATCTGGGAACACTGTGTTACTTAGACATGCTATATTGCAAAATGGCAAATTGGTTAATAAGTAGTTTCTAAAATTGAGATTAGACATATCAATACTAGCATACTTTGCAGAAGTCCAGTGTGACTACTGCTGATTAATTACTGTTGAAAGCAGCAAACACCAATTCACTCTGTTTAGAAATTTTACAAGTTAGGAATCTTATGATTTATAAGAACATGCTTAAAATAATATTGCTTCTAATTTTGATATGGGAATACACTGACTCTAACAACATCTCTTCCTATTTAGCAGTGGTTTCAGAGTATCAGCATGAGTTGTTTTCTGGCCTAGAGAGACATTATCTAGCTATACATCCTCACACGCAGAGCTGAATCGATTGATTACTTTTCAGCTATAAAACTGAGATTCACAAGGCCTACTTTTTGAGTGTGCAATCATACTGGCCACACCATCTAAGAATATGCTTCCATTTGTTTTCCCAAGTAAATCCCACCATTGTGCCCACAGAGAGTACCACACAAAATGTTGTGGTTGTAAATATGTTCAACAACAGTTAGAACTTGGACTCCGATTCAAAGCCCATTGAAGTCAATGAAAAGACTCTTATTGACTTCAGTGTGCTTTGGCTCTGGCACTTGATTCTTTATTTAGAACTTGTAGTGATTATTCAGTGGAAGAGGCAATCCTGTGAGCTTTGGTTGATGAAAGCCTCTTTGCTAAAAAATAAAATTAAATCTATAAGGAAAAAATGATTATTTTATATCAAGTTTAAATTACTCTGCTATTTAACACATACTTACGTCGACAGACACACATTTATGAATATTTATAGAGAATACATGCTTGCATAATACATACCAACACACAAGAACACACCCTCTGTGCTCTTACAAATCCTATAAAGATTTTAAGACATAAACTGATGGAGATTGATACGCTGCCTGAAACAGAAGTGTCCAGTGGCATTCATGGTTCTGCCTGGTGTCTGTGACACCCGTATGGGACTAGCAAATTTGACAGAGCATCTGTAAAAGTAATCTTTTCTTCTGAACTGGCAGTAGGAGGCCTGGTGGCATTGCCAGATGGCATCAGGGCTGTGGTTTGAGGCAACTGAAGGAAATCCCTAACCTCAGTAGCTAACTACCTGTAACAGATTATCAAGGTTCTGTGTATTTTCTCCATAGTCATTTTACAGAATTGTTTTTAAGCTCAGAATTTGACAAAGCAATTGGTTTTAATTTTGTTGCTTGAATCATTATTCCATTAATGGGAGGACAGCATCCATGATGGCATATAAAATACCAACGCAATAGACTAAATCGAAAATGATGGAACATGCTAACATCCATATTTAAAAAACAAGAATGTGGTCTTATTTAAACCACTAAAAATAGTTTGAAAATAGATTTTTGGCTGGTTCTCAGAGTTTCTCAGTGTTAGTTAACAGCGTTGCTTTCACAATCACACAAAAGCTTGCATTGGCACATGTGGTACCATCTTCTCCAGTAAGGAAGGCAAGTACTTTAGTAACTTCACCTGCTAGTTAGTAGCTATTGACAGGACTAATCTGAATCCTTCCTTACTATCAGATGATAATAAGGACCAGCACTTTTGTTTCTTTAAAAGAGTTGGAACCAGCCATCATATCTTACTAAAAATGCACGTTTCTATATATTAAATTGCTCTACATACAGTGTGTTTTGTATTACTTTTTCAGTTCATGGCAGCTGCCTCAAACAAGCTTGAAAGGCTCTGTTATGGTCTATTGGGTCAAAAATATTTTTTTTTTTAAGCGTTGAAGTACTTAGTTACAGTGAGTTGGTAACACAATATCCACACCATAATATGCATATTATGCATGACAAAAGGCGAATAATTTGTAATCCCCATTTAAAATAAAAGTATAAATACTTACTGTATTCAGCACATCTGAAATTTCTACCAGTACATATTTAAGAGACTCGATGTATTCGTGTGAAAGACCAAAAATGATCTGTACTTTGTGCAACTTAGTGAGTAAAATTTCTAGTTTTCTTTGAATTTTTGTTTATTCCCACTTTGTTATTAACACGTAATCGCCGTTGAACTGTAGCTTAGGAAACTCACATGTGAAAATCTATGTGCATATAAGAAGAATGAAGGAACGAGAATATATATTGTCTATCCCAAATGTAATCCCCCAGTATCACATAATTCAGATCAGAAAGATGTCACATCCTACTTGGAGGGCCCATTTCTGGCTCTGTTAGTCACACTAAGAGACTTTCTCCTCAGAGAAGACAAGAACAAAATGTGGAATAACACAAGACTATTAAATTAGAGTCAGAAATTAGCTTATTATTATTTCATTGCTGTATCTCTTTGTTGCACAAATTCAGTATCTCTAATATTTTCTAAAGTTGTTTTGTTTTTTTTTTAAATAGTCTTTCCTTATCTATGTTATTTTATTTTTTTTTTAGTAAGAGTAAAAATGTTCATTAGGCAGGGGGAGGCTTTAGCAAGGGGAGAATAAATGTGTCCAATGTCACCACCAGATGTGGGTAATGCTAGTTAGTGACTTCTGTACTGTGTGACCACTGTTCTCCCTGTCCTTCATATAGTCCTTATTTGCCAGAGATTTATTTACTCTGCCTGCTGTTTCTCACATATTTTTGCTGTAACATATATAAATAACATCCTTCCTTCTGTTGTATTTGTTTAGTGAGTGTAGCTTACGTGATGCAGGGACCTGCATTGATTTGCAAAGCCTGAAGATATTCTTCATTATGTTTTATGTGCTAGAATAGATAAAAATTATTCCCAGAAGGGTGCATGTTTAAACTGGCAAAGAAAAATGATTGACATCTACCATAAGTAATTTTGTCAAAGCTTTGGCATGTTATCAGTTTGCAGAACTGTTCTAATGAACAGTGTCCATACTCGCCAGATGTGCTATCAAGAATATGGCAGATACTTGTAGAATTCTGCTGCAGTCTTAATGCCAAATGTGTAAAATACAAACAAGTTAGGCTACGAATTCTGCTAGATAAATTTGGTTGGATAAAGAGTTTGAGCCTAAAGGATTGAAGATTGTAAATAATTCTAGGCAGGAGACTACCCTCTTGGCTAGTTTCAGAAAATATGGGTTATTAACTGTATGCTCAAGAACTAAATTGCCTTGTATAAATTTGCAACTTTAATACTGATGCAAGCAGAAGTAGAAAATGCTTAATTAAAATAAGACTTTATCTCTGTTTATGAGAATTTCTTTTAAATAATGGGTATTGAATATTCCTGTTTGATTATCCTTTAATTCCCAAACACCCATTCATAGCTCACAAACATTATTGTTTACAGAGGGTACAAGAAGAACTAAAACAAAGTTCTGTCATGAACACATTTGAGGGAGGATTTCGTTCTTTCAGGCTTTCAAGGCACCCAGAGCTTGGCAAAGTTTTTTAACAATGCCTTCCCAGTTTTGAACAAAATATCTACAAAGAAATATCTAGAGAGGTTGCTAAATTTCCCAGCATGTGCTCGGCCTGTGCTTTAGGCTGGGTGTACATCTGCTCTGACTACCTGTAGTCAGCAAAGCAAGGTAGAGGTTATTGACAGGACAGGGGGTGATGGTTTTAAACTAAAAGTCACTGGATATAAAGAAGAAATGTTTTACAGTGAGGGTGGTGAAACACTCAGCAGTTGCCCAGAGAGGTGATGGATGCCTCATGCCTGGAAACATTCCAGGTCAGGTTGGACAGAGGTCTGAGCAACCTCATTGAGTTAAAGATGTTCCTTCTTAGTGGAGGGGGTTTGGACTAGATTACCTTTAAAGGTGCTTTCCAAACCAAAATGTTACATGATTCTGTGGGTTTTTTAAAGTTTTATTCTTTTCTGGGGGTGTGATCCTGTTGGGACACATAGGCTGTAACAGAACATCAGACTTTTGTTTGTCATTGTTCCATGCAGCAGATAACGCATATTTGTGGACTCAGGTATTTGGGATTATTTTATTTCATTTCCTTGAGAAGATACTGTAAAACTCGAAAAATTTAACTTGATTATGACCACTTTCTTAACAACCTTTCCTATCAACACAGATTTTAGATACCTGCTTGAATGGTATCAAAAAATGGCCTAAGAAATATACTTGTTTATTTAGTGATATTTATTTGCAGTGTTTGCTCCCTCACCATCCCTCACAAAGTAAAATAAAATAATGTTTTTTGCTTTGAAGCCTCTCTCCTATTCCACCTGCCATAATACTGTTAAAAAATGGTCCCTATTCACTCTCTGGATTTAGGAACATTCCCCGATGCTGTGAGATTAGGACATGAACTCCACTGCTATAGCTATCTAAAAGCATTATTTGTGCATTGTACCAAAATATGCACTTCCCATGATTTCAGGTGTGCCCAGATACTCCCAGGTACTTAGAAAAATTAATATTTGGCTGATCTCTTACCACTTGTCCCTGCCATGGGAGAGAGATCCTCCCTTACGGCCTGGGAGGCTCAGTAGCAGCTCTTCTTCTACCAGCTTCACTTCTTCACCAATTAGCTCATTCTCAGAGTTACTTGGCATTCCTACAGAGCAATATTTTCAGAGTGTAAGTGAATAAAACCCCCAGAGTTTATTAGGGTGTGTGTCAAAATTGCAAACACAGAGGTTGGTATATATGCATGCTAATCATTTCTAGTTATGCATGAAGTTAATTTACAGAAGAAGATTTACAGTGTTTTACTGGCATTCTGTACAAATAAGATTTAATTATTTCAGTTAGATTTTGATGCCTTTTTATGTTTTGCTTGTTTTGAGATATGTATTAATTTGCTTTATCAATAATATGAAAAATTAATGGAGCTCTTATTAAGGTTAAAAGCACCTTAGAGAAGTCATCACTTGTCAGCTTTTGTTTTATTACTATGATTATAACAAAGTTGTTTTATTATCACTGGCAAAATAATTACTCCCTTTTCCATGGCAGGTTTCAGGTTGCTTTTCTGCTCTTGCTTCTGGAGAGAAGCTTTTGGAAGCTGGCATACAGAGCTATGGTGAAGCACTTGAAGAGCAGCACAGAGGTAGGAACGATACCCATGTTGTCCTCCTCACCAGATGTGTCTGGGACACACCAGCCTCTCTCTCACCCCCTGTGCACACAGGCACTCACACACTATACCAGCTCCCAGGGTCCCCAGGACAGTCTGTAGGGCACACAACTCCTCATATGCTGCCTGTCCTTCCCCTAGCATGGGACACCACTGACTTGGACTGTCCTTGGCCACAGCTCTTCCTGAGCTCAGCTGGACTCAGTTCACAGCCTAAACCAGTGGAATAAATCTCACATTTTTTTCCTTTGAGAGGTTTAATTCTTCAGATTTCACAAAGGCGACTTTCCTGTTGATTTCAACAGAAGATGTATCTGAAGATGAATGGCAGGATAATACCCATTTGAAATATAAGCAGAGAGCAGCATCAGATCAGCTGGGTAGTGAGAAGAGACTGAAAGGAAAATGATGACAGGGCAAAAAAATTCCCAACATCTTCAACCTTTTCATTTCAGAGTATTTGTTAAGCAATGAAGAGGGTCTCTCTTTGGTTAATGCAATTTAGCGATGATTCTTTAGAAAGTAGAAAGGATCCTTTCACAGCTGTATCAACAATATCTACTCTCTTAAAAAAATAGCAGCTGACTTGACATGTCAAGCATCACAAATTTGGCCATGAAAGCAAAGTATAAGCCATGCTGGCCAATAGCACAGACTTGGAACACTGCCACTGAAAAGTTGATCTGTAAACTGATGCTACCTTATTCCTTGGATTCTAGGAGGGCTTGCTGAGATTTAACAGCAATGCAGAACTACCACATTCCTGGCAGATATTTTTTTTTCTTGTTACATGAGACCCATGCATGAAGTGAAAAAGAGCAAATGAACATCAGGTTTACATCACCACTGATATGTGAATGATTGATCACCCATTAAATCACATACAGAGCTGGTAACAGCACACGGGGTAGCATTAAAGAAAAATGTTTGATATTCTTTACTCTAATTAAACATGGAAATAATATGATGCAGTCTGTATTGTAAATGTTATTGCAGATTATAGACCTAGAGGAGAGGTGTTATGCCACCTTTATAGCCTCCAGTTCCTGGAGACTGTGACTTAGAGCTGCCTCAGGGCTGCCCTAAATTACACCATTTGGTAATGACTCCCAAAGGGCTGCTATGCATCCAGTGGTTGCTGGAGTGTGAAGTACTTTGGCTATGCCAGCAGCCCATCATTTCACAATGGAGGCTGAGAGCAGCTGGCATAGTGCTTGGAGGAAATCCCCAAGTAGTGGTTTAAGACATTTTTCTAACACTTTTTGTCATGAGAGTGATATAAAATAAAGGCCAGATTTCACAAACACACAGGGGCTTTTTCTTTTTTATTTAAGCATCTGTAGTTGCAGGCTGATAAACTTGGAGATGAGGGTTTCTATAGGATTTCAGAGCAGGTACCAACCTAATATTGCTTTAACTTGGCAATATTCCAGATCTCAGTCCTGGCCCCCATTCCCTGCTCAGTAACGCTGTCTGTGCAGTGTAGCACCACTGGCTGTCAAAGGCATACTCCTGATTTACATCTGTGTTAGCAAAAGGAGAACTGGATTCCCCTTTGTATGTGCAAGATTTTCAGTTCAGGCTCGTATTCCAACCTTCTCTGTAGCTGCCAATGATACCAGTTGAGTTTGCATGTGTAGGTTTTTAAGGTTGCGTGTGTGGGTTTTTTAAGTACACATATATGGAGCTCATTCAAAAGCTCAGCCAATTCAGACAAAATGAGTGATACATACACTGTTTTTTCTGTACAGGTTGTGGGTGGGCCAACCATTCTTACACAAATATCTCAAAAAATCAGCTGTGAAATTATTAGTTGATATGAGCAATTTGGGAATTTGGTTTTCATGTAAGTATCTTCAGGATGCTCTTAAGAGCACTTTTACTTAAGTAAACATTCTGAAGGCAATGACTGACTGCTGGCAGTAGAAACTCATGACTCCCAAACGAAGCTAATGCAGTCCAAAACTCAATGGATGACAGAGTTTTCAGACTGCTGAGGCAACAAGCCACAGCTTACAATCTTACAAAGAATTCTATGAAACATAGGGAAAAAGAAAGTAATTGACAGAGATAAGCACAGTGCAGAAAAGTACAAACCCACTGGGCATCTACATAAAGGATCTGTGTAGTTCTCAGATAAATCTATTAGGGAGAGGTAATTATAATTTCTATTCTAAAGATATTTTTAAAAATAAAAAGTCCATGAGCCCAAATAACATCAAGGAGAAAGATTCTGTGGATAGGTGAAATGTTCCTGGATATTAACTCATAAAGGACTAAGCAGAGAAGTTGAGCATGTGTAAGAGGACTGAAATCAAGGAAACCATAGGGAAGGAAACTCAAGGGAAGGAAACCATCCCATCCCCTTCTCTTCCACCATGTCTCTCCTTTGAGCTAGTGCTGACTAGGCAGGTCTTAGCGTGGCAAGGGGTCAAAAGGAGGATGGATGCTATCACCGCATTTGTCTGTTCCCTAACTGTGCATCCTTCTGTGCAAGGGAGAAAGAGATGGTCCAGCACTTCTGTCTTCCTTCTGAAAGGTTCAGAAAGTTGTAAGGAAGCTTCTTGAGTGCCCTGTATGTATTCACATATGACACATTTCCAAAAGATATTGAGAAAAATGCATCAGAAATTAAAATGAATCACCATTAAATGGTCAGAAAGGGGGATCACCTGGTTCACAGTTTTGACTGAATGCAGGATTCACTTCAGCTAAGTAAATTCTGATACTCTCCTGTCATGCTATTTTTTTAATTATTCAATGAATTTTAATAGTAGTAGCACCTGTTACTGTCCTCTAAGCAACCCCTTCCAGTGTTTAGTTGCTATTTCTGCACCCTGGAATGACATCATCAGGCTGGAACTAATATAAACCAAATACTGGAGATCCATCACAGCCTTAATATGCTTCCTTCTTTCACTAGACCCTTTCTGGAGTTTGGAGGGAAACCTATCTAAAATTAAATTATTTATACCCTACATGCAAAGCGTTCTGGTCCAAAATTTCTTTTCACTTTAGCAGTGTAAACTTAGCATAATTCCTTGGAAGACAAAGATTTGATTCCACGTTTCCACTGAAGCCAGAATACAATACCCGTGGGCAGCAAACTCTTGTTGCAATGTAAAATCAACTGATTTTTGTCTCCTGTGTACCTGTAATATTTGTTCTTGAAGGCAGAAAGGCAGGGATGGATAAATATGTAATTAGAGAGCTAAATCGGGGACAATAATGAACAAATACTATTATTTTTGTCAGTTCTTGAGGGAAGCTAAGGTAGAGGTGTAGGAAATCAGTTACAGTGATGCACTTCACTTAGCACAGGAGTTCATGCAGTGCAAAGAGCTTAATGTGTGCAGCTGAGCTGGGCCTAATGGACGTCAGTTGTTATATGTGGAAATGGAGTATGTTAGAGGCAACCTGGCTACCATACCCATCTGTGATGGCTAGTGGGATTTTTGACACGCTAGTGACCTTTTCTTACTCATTTTGCTGAATTTTCACCCAATAAAAGCCATCATCTAACTGGTCCACCCAACCCCGTATTGTGCACTCTAAGCCCAGTGGTGGGGGTTTAGAGAGAAGAGAGGGAGCCTGGAAGCATAAAACTGTAGCTGGGGATTGAGAGGAGCTGCAAAACAAAGTATAAACTTATCTCTATGGAGTCAATAAGAGTTTTAATGACTAATCTCATGAAACAAGCATTCTACTTGGAAACCAGACAGTGAAGCCTACCATAATTCATCATAAGCTTTCAGTTTCTTAACGAAAACAACGATATAGCTGATCTAAATAAGAATCTCATTTATTAATTATATGCTTTACAAAGCACATGAGGAAGTTATGAGTAACTCAGTACAAAAGTTCACATAACAAAAACTTATGGCCTGTTACAGCTGTTCCTTGCCTGTTTTGGTGGTCACAGCCTGGGTATGTTTAACAGAAAGTCAGACTATCCAACACAGTCATGTGAATTTAACAGAGATGTTGCTGGCTTTGTTTTCATTGTACAGCAGACTACTGCTCTGTGAGGTTTAAGTATGAGTTGGGTAGATGGATGGAGTAAAAAGTTACAAATACCAAGTGGTATTCCTTCATAGAGGTGCAGCAGAAGTACAGTAGCCTGACGTATCTGATTTCAAAATCCTCACAAGATACTGAGGCTTTGATCAAACATGAAAAAAAAGAAATAGAAAGTAGGAGCAAGATCCAGGAGGCAAATTTGGAGTCTTGGGGTTTAGAGAGAAACCTTTTTCAAAATGACACTTAATCAGAATGTAATTGGACAGGTTATTTCCTCCAGGAGGGAAGATCAGTGTTTGGAAATGCTCATTCCAGAGTGAGTGGGACACAACACAAAATTTTGGGGGGATTGTGGGGAAAACTGTTTTCCAGTCTGAAAGAAGGAAAGATGCTGTTTTATTTTCTCAAGAGCTCTGCAAAAGGCTACTTGGAAAGTGGAGTGATCTTTGACAAATTGTCAAAATCTTTGAGGTGGCTCTGATGCTGTCAGAGCATTTTTCTCTCACCTCACACAAAGCTTTTCAACTCCTCCTATTTTAACAACCCTAACAATAAAAAATCATCAGATATTCTTTTGCTATTTTAAATGGCTATTGTTTCACNGAAAGGTTCAGAAAGTTGTAAGGAAGCTTCTTGAGTGCCCTGTATGTATTCACATATGACACATTTCCAAAAGATATTGAGAAAAATGCATCAGAAATTAAAATGAATCACCATTAAATGGTCAGAAAGGGGGATCACCTGGTTCACAGTTTTGACTGAATGCAGGATTCACTTCAGCTAAGTAAATTCTGATACTCTCCTGTCATGCTATTTTTTTAATTATTCAATGAATTTTAATAGTAGTAGCACCTGTTACTGTCCTCTAAGCAACCCCTTCCAGTGTTTAGTTGCTATTTCTGCACCCTGGAATGACATCATCAGGCTGGAACTAATATAAACCAAATACTGGAGATCCATCACAGCCTTAATATGCTTCCTTCTTTCACTAGACCCTTTCTGGAGTTTGGAGGGAAACCTATCTAAAATTAAATTATTTATACCCTACATGCAAAGCGTTCTGGTCCAAAATTTCTTTTCACTTTAGCAGTGTAAACTTAGCATAATTCCTTGGAAGACAAAGATTTGATTCCACGTTTCCACTGAAGCCAGAATACAATACCCGTGGGCAGCAAACTCTTGTTGCAATGTAAAATCAACTGATTTTTGTCTCCTGTGTACCTGTAATATTTGTTCTTGAAGGCAGAAAGGCAGGGATGGATAAATATGTAATTAGAGAGCTAAATCGGGGACAATAATGAACAAATACTATTATTTTTGTCAGTTCTTGAGGGAAGCTAAGGTAGAGGTGTAGGAAATCAGTTACAGTGATGCACTTCACTTAGCACAGGAGTTCATGCAGTGCAAAGAGCTTAATGTGTGCAGCTGAGCTGGGCCTAATGGACGTCAGTTGTTATATGTGGAAATGGAGTATGTTAGAGGCAACCTGGCTACCATACCCATCTGTGATGGCTAGTGGGATTTTTGACACGCTAGTGACCTTTTCTTACTCATTTTGCTGAATTTTCACCCAATAAAAGCCATCATCTAACTGGTCCACCCAACCCCGTATTGTGCACTCTAAGCCCAGTGGTGGGGGTTTAGAGAGAAGAGAGGGAGCCTGGAAGCATAAAACTGTAGCTGGGGATTGAGAGGAGCTGCAAAACAAAATATAAACTTATCTCTATGGAGTCAATAAGAGTTTTAATGACTAATCTCATGAAACAAGCATTCTACTTGGAAACCAGACAGTGAAGCCTACCATAATTCATCATAAGCTTTCAGTTTCTTAACGAAAACAACGATATAGCTGATCTAAATAAGAATCTCATTTATTAATTATATGCTTTACAAAGCACATGAGGAAGTTATGAGTAACTCAGTACAAAAGTTCACATAACAAAAACTTATGGCCTGTTACAGCTGTTCCTTGCCTGTTTTGGTGGTCACAGCCTGGGTATGTTTACACAGAAAGTCAGACTATCCAACACAGTCATGTGAATTTAACAGAGATGTTGCTGGCTTTGTTTTCATTGTACAGCAGACTACTGCTCTGTGAGGTTTAAGTATGAGTTGGGTAGATGGATGGAGTAAAAAGTTACAAATACCAAGTGGTATTCCTTCATAGAGGTGCAGCAGAAGTACAGTAGCCTGACGTATCTGATTTCAAAATCCTCACAAGATACTGAGGCTTTGATCAAACATGAAAAAAAAGAAATAGAAAGTAGGAGCAAGATCCAGGAGGCAAATTTGGAGTCTTGGGGTTTAGAGAGAAACCTTTTTCAAAATGACACTTAATCAGAATGTAATTGGACAGGTTATTTCCTCCAGGAGGGAAGATCAGTGTTTGGAAATGCTCATTCCAGAGTGAGTGGGACACAACACAAAATTTTGGGGGGATTGTGGGGAAAACTGTTTTCCAGTCTGAAAGAAGGAAAGATGCTGTTTTATTTTCTCAAGAGCTCTGCAAAAGGCTACTTGGAAAGTGGAGTGATCTTTGACAAATTGTCAAAATCTTTGAGGTGGCTCTGATGCTGTCAGAGCATTTTTCTCTCACCTCACACAAAGCTTTTCAACTCCTCCTATTTTAACAACCCTAACAATAAAAAATCATCAGATATTCTTTTGCTATTTTAAATGGCTATTGTTTCACTGTATTTAATCATTAAGGAACCAGAAGGGACACATTGCATTGAAAAATGTTCATTTGACCCTCTGTAAACAGCAACTTGAAGCATTTTAACAGGCTCTTCAAACCGTTTGGGCAGAAATAAAGCAGCATCTGGTTTGAAGCATGCTTTCATATTGTATTGTTTATGTTGTTAGCTTAAGTTCTTTGCAGTGCATTGTTATTTATGACAATTGAATGTAGAACATTTTTGATTCAACAAAGTGCTTTCTTTCTATAGCATGGGAATAAAGCAATCAAAGCTGAGGTGACTTGACTGATTTCATTTAGAAGGTGGATTTCAGCAGGCCTATTAGTGTGGAAGTAGAAGGGAGGGGGAAGGAAAGGATGGAGCAGGTAACTAAGGGATACAAGTTAAAAAGGGTGAAAAATCCAGGAAAGAATCCTGCTGATGGTATGAACTATATGAGAAATTTCCAGGAGTCACTAAAGCCATGGGAAGAAATTGCAGGAATCTGTCCAAACAAAAAGGCAAGAATTCTATATAAATGTTTCTTTTCTTTTTTTATTTTCTTTTTCTTTTTTTTTAATTTTTTTTCCCCTCAGGGACATGCAAGAAAACACTGATGCTTCAGTCCTTTTGTCTCCATAGCCAATAAAAAAAAAAATAAAAAAATACTTGCATGTTTTTAAAATATGCAAATTGTTTTCCCTATACTATTTCAATTAAAACCCAACCAAATTCTGCTTTTTATA
>VYZU01004168.1:0-24500 GCA_013401355.1 Ceyx cyanopectus
TGCCATGAAATGCTGGGCTTTGTATTCTGGTGCTGAAAGACAAGCAGAGGCTCTAGGCTTTTTATTGTCCTATCTTGATGTCAGGATCCTGGTTTGGATTTTGATATTATACAGAACTTCAGAAGCTGCATTTCTATTGCTGAGTCTCTATCAGCTTTCTGCAGGAGGCAGCAAGAGAGACTTTGCTGCATGAAAAGGCTTTTTGAATCTCTGCATTTAAAACCAGACCAAAAAGACTCAGATTTTGAATGAAAGAAGTATTTAGTTTCACTATTTTTGTCATGTTTGCTGGTACCTCAGATAATTATTTAACAGCCATATAACTTTGGAATAATGTTTGTACTAGGCTGTAACAACACATAGCAACATTTCCACTTAGTTGAGAGCTGTTCTGTGAGCAACTACTGCCAAATCACATCTTTAATTCCTAACAAAACCACTCCTTGCCTGTTCCACCGCAGACACAGGTTTCCAGGAGACCCCACAGTCACCTTGTCGAGGCCAAGGACATTCCTCAGTTTCCCTGGGGCTGTGTCCTGGGGCTGGCAGCAGCTCCCAGCACCTCACAAAGCTCAGGTCACTTCTCTCTCCCTAAGGATTTTGCAGGGTAGATCTAGAAGAAGATGAGAAACGCTGAGGAAATACAGTGCCACAAAGAATATGTTTGCTGGGTTATTAAGTTTTTCTGGTGGAATTACCATTCAACACATGTAATTCTGTGGTGTGGCCCCGTGCACTGCCCTCTGCAGCTGCTTGGTGGCGCAGGGCTACTGCGAGTAGCCCTCATGTGCAGGCACTGCTGCCTCCTGGGATGCTGCTACTCCAGGAAAGCCTGTCCCAGCATCCCCATGGGAGGCAGGCTTTCCCTTCTGCAAGGAGTTGAGTGCACAGAGGAAGGCACTGCAGTGTCTCTGCCAGAGTGTGTCACACCAGCTCACCCCTCTCCATCATGCCTGGCTCAGGAAGGACACTGGTGTGGTGTGCTGAGGGGTGAATGCCAGGAGAATGGAGAGCTCCCTTCACTTGGGGAGCCAGGATGCTCAGGCAAACTGTGGCTGGAGTCAGTAGAGTCATGCAGGGGCTGCCAGAGAGGTTTTTGGTACCTCCAGCTTGAGGCATGATGCAAACCACCTCCCTGCAGCAGGCTGACAGCTCTGACCCCCTCATCCCCCCTGCTTCTCCCTCTGCCAGTTCATCCCCTGTGTGCTGCTGGAGACCTTGGGGTCTCACCTGTACACAACACACCTGCAGTGATGGCACAGACAGCAAAAGCTGGCAGAAAATGTTCCCAGGCAGGGATTACAACTTTTCATTGTCAACTCTCTGCTCCCCAGTTGAAGCTCTGCCAGAGCTTCCCTGACTCCAGCCCTGTGCCAGCAGCTTTGCCTTTCCCAGGGCTGCTCCCAGCCTCTGCCAAGGGAAGGTGGCAGCTGCTGAGCTGCTGGCAGCACAATCTCTCTCCTGCCAGCTGCCCACACAGCAGGATGCTTTCCCTGCCACTCAGCAGCTCCCCTGTGCTTTCCCTAAAGGAATGCATCCAGTCCAGCTGGAAGCAATGGCCCAGCCACAGTGGAGTACACCTTGACAACAAAGGGGCTGTAAAATAGAGGGAAAGAGATTCACCTTAAACCCTGGCATCCAGGAAGCCACTGACTGACTGGAGCAGCCATAAAAGACAGACAGAGAAAGAAAATTATCACATTAATCAATAGGAAAAGGGAAATCATTTCCCTCTTGCTTCAAGGCACCAGACCCTGGCCACCCTCTCAGACAAAGCCACAGCAAAAATCATAAAGCACTGAGGAAATCTGCCCCAGCACCCCCCTCTTCTGAGAGGAAAACCAACCCCTGTGTCCAGTGGAAAATCCAGGAGACACAGCTGCTCTAGGCACAGAGCTCAACCTGCCTTTTCACATCTGACACTGGAGGTGAAACCAGCACACTCCAGAAAACACCTCAGAGCTCTTGCTGGGAGAAGATGGGGGGGAAATGACTTGAGGATGGATTGTGGCAGCACAAATACCAAGCTTTGCAGTGGATGTTTCAGTGCAAGTTTGAATTTGAGCAGATGTAGAATTCAGCTTTTAGTGTTCAGAGTGTTAAATGTCAGAATACTAACAAAAAAACCCCATCAAAGCAGAGTTACATAAAAGAGATTCATTATGCCTGAAACTTTAGTGAAATTAATGGACAGATGTTTCTGTATCTGCTGTGGCATAAGAAGCAGGCAAGTCTGCAGCTGCAGCCCAGAAAATAACAAAGGAAAAAGGAGTGTGAAATGAAGCAGAGGGAACTGCCTTCCCATCAGCACTCACCTGACTGCCTCTGGAGCAGCACTTGGAGTTGGGCTCCCAGCAACACTCCACACTGGGAGGGAGCAGTAAATGAAAATGCCACCATTTCTTGGGGGTAAAAGCCACTGAGAAACAGACTGGAGCTTATCATGACTCAAACTTCCCACCTTTTAAGTTACCTTGCAGGAAAACTGAATTAGGTTTAAACAACTGGTATTTGTTACTTGCCATGAAGAAATACAGAGCTTTTGGGGCCAAACACTTTGCATCCTTGCACATGGAAGAGCTCCCAGGCTAAACCCTGCAAGAAGTTATCTGCTGAGGCCCCAGATAGGATGAGCAAGGCCTGAGGGAGAAGCTGAACTCCCAAAATACTCACAGAACAAATGCCAGACAAAACAGTAGGTAACAAAAAGCCACATCTGCTAACAAAAGCACGTGTCAGTGTGTAGGCAGGTGAGGGAAAGCAAACAGAAATACCAGACGTGGTGGGAGGAAGAAAAAACCACCACCAAAACCCAAACAGAACAAGGAGAAAAGGCATAAAGCATGAAAGCAAAAAGATAATCAACCATGGCTGCCCCAACTTCCCTGGGGATAGCTCTGCAGTCTAGGCAGGGGGGTATTAACCCAGATGCCAGGAGTTTTAGCCACCCTTCCCTCTCCCCTTCTTCTGATCTTTTTTTTTTTCCCAACATTATTCCCATGATTTAATCCTGACTGAGATCGTTGGACACTGGGGTACCTTAAGTCAGCAATTACCACACTGACCCAGGGATCCAGGGCAGGCAAGAACCTTCCTCATCTCTCAGAGAGTAATTTTGTGATTTGATTTAGAGCCTCTGCAGGAGAAAATAACTCACCTGCTGCCTGTCAAGGAACTGCCTTGAAGTCCTATTTGAACTTAGGCCTTAGAAAACAAGGAATGTACAGAACACCAGCACTAGTTGGGAAGATAAAACAGGTAGAACAGGCAATGTGAAATCAGCTTGGGACAGGAAAAAGGGGAAAGAATGCCCATTAGCAAAGAGCAGGGCATGGCCTCTGGGCACACAGCAGCCACCAGAGGAGGGGGAAAACGATTTGGGAAGCTCTCTCACTGCAGGCACCCCCACCCTGGACAAAAGCACTTCAGCACCTCTTCAGCACTGCTTTGCTGAGGTTTTACAACATCAAGATCTGCAAAATCTCATGATGTCCTTGCTAAAAACCAACAGCAGGCAGAGGGGCAATCCCTAAACTTGGAGATATTGCTCAGAGGAGGAATCAAAGCAGCTTTCTGAGTATAAAAAAAAATATACAAGTTCCCCCCCAAAGCACCCACAAGTCTGTTGTTTGGATCAGAACACTGATTAGGTCCCTGAGACACAAATCTTCCAGATCATAGATGTCACCTACAACTGCAAATATTAGTTACTACTCATTTTAAAACCAAAACTGAAGCTCTTTTTAACAGAGGATGCAAGTTACCCACTTTCTGCTGCCTCCCAGGGCCTCACCCAGCTCAGTCCCAGTCCTGCTGCTGCCCAGCAGAGCCTGCAACTAGTGGAAGAGAAGGGAAAAAGATGAGCTCTAAAAATAATTTCATATTCAGCCCTGTCATGAAGCTGGGTCATGAAGAGCACAATCAATGGTGGCTTTTGCTCCAGGCAGATGGAGCTGCAATGATGTCCTTTCAAAACATGCAGCAGTCAAGGGAGTCACAACCAGCAGCAAATGAGCATGCCAGGGGTATGAATTCCTGTAATTTTACAGCACAGTGCTGGGCTTTCCAATAAAATGCAGTATTGCTACTGCATAAATGGAAAAATTAACTGTTGATTGTTCCTAGAAGGAGGTGAACCTGAAATAAAAAACAAAAACACCCCTAGGAGGGGTTTACTTGTAAATGCTTAACCTGCATAAACATGGCAAGGATCAGCAGGGTGACTTCCACTGCTCCCTGTTCCAGTCAGGAATTATTAATGACAGGGCAAAACTCCAAAAGTTATGCTTTTAAAATTCTGCTCCACTCCCCAGAAAACATTAAAAGTCTGAATCATTTATAATCTGAATTATTTACAGCGTGGATTAATTTTTTACTTAATTTCAGCAGAAAAATCCAAACCATTTTACCCAGAGCAGGCTGGTTTTGGGGATTTTTTTTTCCCCTTTCATAACACAGAATGGAAAAAAAAAATAAATAAAAATCTCTCTTGGCTTTCACCCAGGATGCCTAGAAGACATTGATCAAGTTTTTTCCTAGGTAGTTATCTCTCTTTACTGTAGCATCAAATATCTTCCCCAAGAGAGAAGTGGAAGACATTATTACCACCATTATTATGATTATTCTGCAATTGTCCCCCTTTTCCCCTGCAGTCCCGGGGAGGAACTTTCCTGGGCCATTTCCAAGAAGCAGCAGCAAGTTCTTCCCCTCCAGGGATCCTTATCTCACCCTTTTCCCCTCAGTGTTCTGCTATCAGCTCTGTGATCACTGCCAGCCCCTCCCCGGGGGGTTGTGCTAATCCCCACCCCATGTGCTCCTGTTTTCAGTCACTCTGCAGGGTTTAGCCAACTCTCTGCAGCAAAAGTCACCAAAACTCCCCCCAAAAACATGGGAATTTCTCTACATGATGCAGAAGTTGGTAGATGAGACCCATCTTGGACACCACTCATTCTGTTTTCCCAGCTTTTCAACACTGCCAGACTGCAGGGAGAGGTTTCTGAAGTGTTTTAACACCCCAGTCTGAATTTGTGAGCTATGCAGCTTGAGCACTTATCTGGGAGCAGGAGTTGCTTCTGGAGCTACAGTCACCTGCTGGAACAAACAAAGCTTCCCTCGAAGGTTCTTCTACAAAAGAGAGGCTAAATTCAGTTTAGTGGGCACTTCAGGCAACTACATTTTCTAGCAGTTTTGGGCTGAACAGAGCCCTAGAGAGGTTTTTTTTCCACCATTAATGAGTTTTATTATTTCTAGTGTCACAAAGACTGAAAAATTCCAGAGGCACAACTGAAAAGTTCTGAAACGTTTTATTTCATGGCCCAGTGTAGAAAACTTCAACATACAAAAAAAAAAATAATAAATCAACAAATGACTCCAAAAAAAAACCCCCCAGAAAAAAGAACAAAAACAACCCAGAAGTGATCTGAAGCAACATCTCTTAATACATTTTTTTCCCCAGAAAGCTTTACCTAAAGGCTCAGAAGCAGGAAATACTCAGCCTATTAATATATGATTCAGATCACTCTTCATCTTTGAAGTGTGCAGAATCCCAAATCAACCAGCCCACATCTTGCTGCCTTCATCCCAAGGGTTCAGTGGCTGTGGGGTTGGTGGTTTTGGCTGGATTTTTTTTTTTCCTGTCATCACCTAGCTCCCTTCCAAGCTGCCAGTGAGTCCTGGTTAGTTGTCATCAGTGAAACGAATGTGTTTGCTGCTCTGCTGGGTCTTCTCAAGCCTCATTCTTTCAGCTTTAGCAATCAGCTGCAGACAGGAAAAAAACCAGGAGTGATTAGAGGGAAATGATCTTGTTTGGCTTGAACACACTGCTCACTGATTTCCCAACCTCTGCCAGCAAAACTCATCTCTGAGCAGCAGAGGCAACCTGGACAAATGGAAGTTAAAGCAGCCTGATCAGTTTTTGCCTCAAAACCATCCAAAATTGAGGCCTCCACCTCTCCAGTCTCTGGCCAGTGCAGCTTTCCCTCTGTCCCCTGTTCCTCCCAGCATGGCTGGAGAGAACAATCACAGTTCCAAAATCCCCAAAGAGCCTCACACAGACAAATCTCAGCTGCTACTGAGCTAAGGAAAACAGGTCAGGCCAGAAGAAAAAAATGCCTTAGGAATATTGTGTCATTTTCTACACTCAGAAGCACTGAAATCCAGGCTGGGGACACTGAGATCAGGTTGGGACAACAAACCTGCAGAGAATTCAGCTCTGGAGATCACAGAGCAGTTCTGAAGGGACATGGATGCTGCAAATCCCTCACCCCAGAGCCTGTCTGGCAGGGGTTTGTCCCCTTGCAGTTGCAGTTGACTTGGTTACCTGCTCCCAGTGCACATATGAGAAATGCTCCTGGGGAAACAACCTGCTAATGAAACAGAGAGGCTGCCCAAGTCTGGACAGAAGGGAACAGGAATGTGGTTTCTTTCATAGAAATAGATCTTTACAGGAAAGATACACGAATGACTCTTGCTTGTAGATGTTTAATTATGAATTGTTCATTTTTTTCCCCTTTTCCTTCCTTTATTGTGACCTTCAGAAAAAGTGAACTTGAGTATTCAAGAAGAATTTTCAAATAAAATAATAAAAAAAAAGAAAAATATATTTTTTTACTTATTCTCAGTCTATATTTCTGGAATACAGACTGTCCAAAAAAAAAGTGACAAAAGGGTTAAGAGTCCCTGACTGTGACAAGACATTCTTTTCTGGATGTTTTGCTTAACAGAGTTAGCATTTAAATGGTACTCACTAAGCTTTGAAGTTAACACCTCCCAGTGCTGGGAGGTGATGGGTAAGGGGGAGGGAGCAGGAGTTTGCACCCTCACTGCTGCTATTGTTAGGCAGGAGGGAGACAGTTTCTATTTGCAAGCCTAGATGAGGTGCATTACTGGCCAATTTACACCGGTTTGGTCAACAAATGCCAACCTTCAAAAGGCCAAGGACAGGCACTTGAGAGCAGGGGCATCTACAGTCCAAGTGAAACTCAAAGGTGCCACTGGTACCTTTTCTTTTAAAAAGTAAAAGTCCATTTGAAGAGACTGGAAAAGAGAGCTGAAGCTGTACAATTTTCCCATCCCCACACAGTTTTTATCCCAGATTTATGTGTCTGGGGGATCTCTGAAGGAAGAGTCAGACAAAGAAGATGCAAACGTGCCAAACACAAGCCAAGAGCTGGCCCTGCTCATCAAAGTGATCTCTCTTTTTACTGGTGCAGGGAACAGGGAGGTGATTTGGGGCACTGTGTGCATCGCTGAGGCACAAAAAGCCTCCCCCAGTCAGCAGCAAATCATTACAGTCATATGATTCTGAAATTCTGCAAGGGCCAGCATAAAGATCTGGGCTAAAGCCAGCTCAGAAACCTTATCTGCATTGTGTGTGAAGCCAAGGCAGCCATAAAACGGCTGTGAAATACTCCTTGGCTCCTCTCTGTCAGCTGGAATATCTGAGTGGCTTAATCAAGAGCCCTTCACGCCTGGATGGGCCTGCTGGGGCAGGAGTGGAGCCTGCAAGTTCATCCTGCCACTCCCTCCACACTGGCCTGCCAGGCACAGCAAGGCCAAGGCTGGGAGGAAAGCTCCCTAGACACCAGGCACCACCTCTGGCTTTATCCCACTGGGATAAACTGGGACAGGCTGGTGCCCAAATTCCCAATTACTCCAGCTGTATGGAGAGAGCTGTACACTAACAAAAATGTACAAAACAAAAATGTACAAAACAGGAGGAAAAAAAGACTTGCATGTTCTCACAGGAGCTTGTGTCACAGAAGGGCACACTGAGGCAACTTAATGACTTCAGAGACAAGGTTTTAAAGGAGATCCAGCTCACAAATCCCCTTCATGCCTTTGGTCACAGTCTTACTGTGCTCCACTGACTCCATAAAGCCATGCCTTGTGTTGGCAGCTGGACCTGGACAGCCACACTTGCTCTGTTTTGAGGCTGTAAAAGCCTGAGTCAGTAGGAAGTGATTTACCAGGTTAAACAGAGGCCAACAGAGTGCAGCAAACTGCAGACCTACACAGAACAGACTCATCTGTGCAGTCCTGGCTTTGTAGGGGAAAAAAAAGTAAATGGATGTGCAAATTACCTTCTCAGTTCCCCTCCTCTTCTCTCGAGGCTGGTTCAGTTTAGCTTGTCTGTCCACCAAAATCTTCTGCCAGTAACGTTGCTCATGGTCACCTTGAGAAGCAAATAACATTGCAGTGCATCAATGCAAGTGCCCACTCCAGGTGGATGCAGTGTTTCCAGCTCTGAGGAGGAGGAGGAATCTTTCCTAAGGGAAAATACCTGCCAGGGAAAACCAACAAGTGGTTCCCCATCCATCTGAGATCTCCGAGTGATGATCTGACCAACACACACCAAAACACCAAACAACTGGCCAAGGAAGGTTAAAGGTGATCCTAAGAGCTCTGGTCTGGATGAGCTGGACAAGACCCAAATCAAGGTCCTGCCAGCTAAGAGTGCCTGAGCAAGGAGGTTTGCAGGCAAGCAGAACTAAGGGAATGTGCAAACACCAGGTGTAATTAGCAGGAGCAGCTCAGCTCTAGCTGGAGTTTCACCACAGCACTGAGGCTCTTTGATTTACTGATGTGCTCAACCTCTGGCTGATTCTAAACATCTGTCAAACAGGGGGAAAAAATACTGAAGAATGCCCAAGATGATTTTGTTCCATCCAAACCACTCAACTCTGGGGATTTCCTGGGCAATGAGGATTATCTGAAGGTGGGGGAAATGGGAGAGGAAACACTGGGCAGCTTTTTCAGCAGCTCTTTTGCAGTAAGCTGCAGCTGATTCCCACAGGATAACAGAATTAATAATTCTGAGAATCAATTATGTATTCTTTATACATTCCAACAACATCTAAGCATTACCAGAGATGTTCACTACCTTGCTAGGTGAAAAGCTGAAGATGTTTAGTCCAAGTCAAGATCAGTAAGGAAGTTTAAGAGACTTTCTGCTCTCCATTTCTACCCCTTATATAAAGAGCAAGACTAGGCCAGTCTAACACAAGGTACAAATTCCAAGCAGCAGAATCATTTCAGAACCAAAGAACACAGCAGGATAAAGCTTCCAAGTAAAGCAGTTAAAAAAAAAAAGTGTAAATACAGTTAAAAAAAGCAGCATTAATGTGGCATAAGGTATTCAACATCAGAAAAAAAATATTTAGAAGGCAATTAAGTTTATCCATGCTGTTAGATCCTTGCTCTTTCACATATAAATATTTTCAAGAAAATCCTCTTTAAAAGTTATTTTGCAGCATCAAAATGTTATATTCATAAAGATGAAATGTGGATGAAGTTCTACAGATCACTACTACTAAAACTGATGTAAATAAATCAATCTCAGAAGAGCAGAATTAAGTGGAATAAGGGAAGAAAAATAATGGCATAAAAAAAAACCACCCTTCACTGTCTGATTTCATTAAATGGGAAGATTCACAGAGGAAAAAAAAATTAAAAATAAAAATAGTAATAAAAAACCCACACACAAAAATACCCCCAAAGAAAGAAACAGCAACAAATCAATCCTGTATTTTCCCTGAGCAAGGATATAGCAAAAAAGCTGCTGCATGATACAATCCTTCTCAAAGTATTTAAGTCTTCTCCAGTACTACCATTAAAAACAGAATTCTTACCAGTGAGAACTTCGAATTTCCAGTTGTTTTTGATCTGTATTTCTTTGTGTGATTTCATCACAACCTGTGCATCCTCAGGAGTATTAAACCTGACGTGGCACTCGGTGTCTCCCTCCAGCATGTCAACATAAGCAACATCAGTCAGCACTGCCAGAGCATCCTGGGGCAACACAGAGCAGAAAGCAGACTTGAAAAACACCAAAAATAATAAAAAAAAAGGACTTTTGGACCATTTGTAGATCATGACATTTACCAAAAGGTGCTGAAGTAGAAGGCAGCAAGAGAACTTTTTCATTTCATCAGTGAATCTCTTGGTAAATAGCTCTGAATTAATTTTGCTAAGGAAGTTAGGACTGAATTCTGATTTATGAGCCCACATCTATCTATCTATCTATCTATCTATCTATCTATCTATCTATCTATCTATCTATCTATCTATCTATCTATCTATCTCCCTGTCCTCCAAAACCAAACTAGCAATGCCAGCAGCTGTTATTTTTGGCATAAATTTACCAATGGAGCATCAGTAATGATTTTTTTTCCTGTAAGAACTTTCTTGTAAGAGAAAAATTATTGGTGTACAACAATGACACAAGATGTCCAAGGTCATTCTGTGCAGGGAACACATCAAAGTGAACTCACTCCTGACAGATGATATAGGAGTAGAGACAAACCAACCCTTCCCATCTTCCTACCCCTGCCCATTCCCAGTGACAGCTGAAGGGAGAGCTGCACAGCTCTTTGGGATGAAGCCTCCACTTGTCATACCTGCTGTTAGGGAAATTAGCCCAGGCCAGGCATTCTTAGTCAATTTTGTTCACAGCAGGCAGCTCAAGATGCTTCTGGTCAAGCTCTGCACACTGCTTTTAACCCTCCACTACCTTCCAACAAGCCAGGAGTTAAGTGTCAGCACTGCTGGGGTGATGAGAGAGCAAAGCAAAGCTGCCTTCTCCTCAGTGCAGCCACCCCACAGTCACACAACAGCCTCAGCAGCCTGCCCCAGAACTTGCCATCCCTGAGAGGTGTCTGAACAGCAAAACGTGGACATGGTGAAGTACAGAGACACTGGAACTGCTCTCAAAGACTGCTGCAGAGGGTGCAAGTAACCAAGCCTGCTGCACTATCAGCAAGATGGGACCATCCTGGATGTTTGTGAAAGGAAAAACCTCAGCTGCATGGCTTTGTGGCCCTGTTTCTGTGGGCAGGACAGCCCAGGAAAATAAGCAAAGCCAGGTTTTGCCAGGTCCATCTTCCATAACAGCAACCAATGCAGCCAGACAACCCCAAGCTGAGCAAGACAACCCTCAAATGTTGAGCACAGCCTGCAGCTTCCACTGCTGGTGTGGACTGCTGAGGCTGCACCCTAAAGATGAATGCTGTTTCCAGCCTTGTTCTCCAGTCATATCTCCCTCAAAACCTTCCTTTGGTTGCTAACATTTTCAATGTCACCCTTTGCCTTTCATAAAGTGATGCATTTCCCTGAAACACCCCTGAAACTAAAGCAGTGGAATCAATGGAATTGAGCTGGAAATACCAGATGAGGTTTGGTTACAGCTACAGTGGGAAGAATGAACTCACCTCCTGACCACAGTATGTTGTGACACCAACTTAACCCAGTTATGTGTTTACTGCAGTCAAAGGGGCCATCAAAGTGCCAGTGACAACCACCCCATTCTCTGGGTGTCTCCAGACTAACTGCCCCCAGTCCACCCAGGCTGATAAGACTGAAACCCTATCAGCAGTTTGTTTCCACTGAGACATCTTCTCATCTTCACACTCAGCTTCACACACTAGCAAGCAGTTGGTGACTGCAAATGGAGCACTCAGAAATACAGGTAGTTGGAGAAGTCATCTCAGAATTCCCATTGTGAACCATTATCTCCTTGTCAAAAGTGCTCTGAGTATTTATTCCAACACAATTTACAGCTGCTCAATTCCTTCCAGTTGTTATCTGTCCAAAAAGTGCAATTTGGGACAGAAAATGGCCTGTGGCACACCCATGGAAAAATCAGTGTCTGGAAAAAAACTGTAATTTCCTTTGGAAAAGTTTTTATATCTCCATTTCTAAAGGATGCAGCTTAAAACTCCTGCTTTCCTCAAAATACTCTACTTAACATGGGCCATTTCCATAACTTTTGTTTCACATCATGATTTTTTTTAACCTTATTTTTATTATTATTGTTTTGGGTTTTTTTTAGTTGATAAAGAAGGGCACTTGGTGGGGTTAATAAAAAAAATGGGTGAAGGAATAAGGATAAGACATCTGTCACCCACTGAACTGCTATTGTTTGTCATTGTTTATTGAAAAGATGGCAATTCTTTTTTCATGCGGTGAGCATTTTTTTAGCATTAACTGGAATTTAGGGTCAGAAAGCAATATATTCATAGAGATTCTATCAGGATTGATAGATTGCAAATATGGGACACTGCTCCACTTGGTCTTCAACTTCTCTTTCTAACCAGGAAGGAGCTACTCCTCATAAAGTTTACTATTTCCACTATAAACTTGACACTGCTTGCATCACTCTAAAGGTGATTTTTTGCTCCGAAACATCCCCTTTACCCCCTTTTGCCACTGCAAAACCCACCAGGAAGAAGCGCGGGGGTGGGCAGAATCCAGAGAGGTGAAGGAAAAATCAGCAGGGCTTGCTGAAATGACATTCCACAGTGAAAAACATTTGGGAGGGGGGAGCAGTGTGAGAGCTCCCCTGAGGTGCCAAAGGCATTACCTTGATCTGCTTCCTGCCCGGCAGGGGCTCGGTGCTAATGATCTTCACAATGACTCCGCTCACAAAGCGGGGCCCCGTGGCGCTGCCTCTGGTGGGATGAGCAGAGGCCTCCCCGGAGGCTGCTGATGGAAAAAAAAAAAAAACAAACCCAACGAAAAATCAGAAAACAAAAAGAGGTGGGGTATGAAAGAATACAAGTACAGTTTGTCAAACACAAGGCCGAGCGATTTGATTAATGTCTAATTAATCAATCCATTGCTGCAGGGAGAGCTCAGCCTAAGCGAGTCAGGCCCAAGTGATAGCAGCAAAAAATCCTTGAGTTGCTTCTCTGAGGCTTTTAGAATTACAGTTATCTAATAAGGTGCTGGTGGAAAATGCTGACATCGTTTAGTCTCTTAAAATGTCTTAGTCCCAAATCCATCTAAATGAAGGGGGGTGTGGGGATGTTGGCTTTTAACAGTATTTGGCATTCAGAGAAATCACAAGAATTACAGAAAATGAAACCATATTGCAGCCCTTCTGGAGGGCCAATGCCTCCAATCAATCTAGTTTGGGTACTAGAAGGAGGAAGAAAGCAAGACCAAAACCTCTCAGAAACTGGATTACATTTGTCATCTTCAGACTGAGGCTTTTTCTGGGCACCAGGTTCCGTTTCCATCTCTGCCAGGGGCTCGGGTTTGATCTGGGACATAGTTTTCTTCAAGGAGGCCATGCTGGCTTTTTGAAGGGCCAAATATTCTTGCTTCAAACCCATCCATTCGATCCTGCAGGCAGCAACACAGCATGTCAGTCGTGCAGGAGAAAAATCACGTTTAGAAAGTGAGTGATAAAACCATTTAGAGCTTGAAGTGATGCTGGGGAGCAGGGCAGACCTTGCTTACCACGAGGCCTTTAGTACCAGCAGCCTTATTCTTTTACTTTAGCTTTTCATATTCCAGGCAAGTTCTAAACAAGCTCAACCCATCGTTCAGAGTGACTCCCAATTTAGTTTTCCATATTCAAGTGTATAGAATAGCTGGGTCAACTGTGTTTTGGGTCAACAGAGGCACATGGGCACTAAATTCAGAGTTAATTCAGACAGAGAACTCTGAATTCACCGAATTAGTTCAGTGAACTGTGTCACTATATTAAGAATCAGCCATTTCTCTTCTAGAAAAATCATTGATGGAAAATCAACAACTGGTTAAACTCACCAAAAAACCTACTGAGATAAGAACATTCCTTCCCATTCAAATGCATTTTGGTTAAAAAATACCACCACATGGAAGCAATTTATATATTTACATACATTTAACATGGAGATGTTTCTGCAAACAGCCAGAGCTTTGCTCCACAGCAACACAATGCCCATCGTGCCACTGTGAGAACGACTCATTGTTACCCTAATCTGTGCTATCAAACAAGCTGATAGAGGATTTTTAAAGAGGAGGATATCTTGTGGTAATGGTTTTAGCTGTTAACATTGACAACTGGATACTTCAAAAAAAAAAACAAAAAACCAACACCCAAAAAAAACCAAGCAAGCATGTTGACTCACCCAGGATCATACATTCTCCACAGAGCAAAGACATTAAAATAACAAAAGCCCCACGTAATGATTCTTGGGAGATAAAAAGGCAACACCATTCCTCAGCAAGGTATGGTATAAATACAAGCTCGAGGAGGTACTGCTGGTTAACTTGACTCGAAGGAGAGGAGACCATGGGGACTGAGTCAGGCAAGTATTTGCAATGCTTAGATTTTAATACTTTTTTTTTCTCCTCACCCCCTACCCCTTCCCTATACCTAAATGCTGTCTGTATTTGGTGCAGCTCTCAGAAGCTCGGGGGAAGAGGACAAGGATCGCTGCTAACTCCGTGGGGTTGTTGTTGTTTGTTTTTTTTTTTGTGGACCCCTTTTACTTTAACATGGAGGTGCTTTCTGTGACTTGAAAAAAGTAAGTGCTTCCATGTTTTAGTAGAGGTGAATCCTGATCTCGATCCTGAAACACCATCGCCCGGGATTTTTTTTTTTTTGCCTTTGAATTTTTCAAGCGGGAGTTTTCCCAACATTTTACAACTGCTGAATGTTTAAAACCTCGGAAGCAATATCTCGATTTTTAAAGGACTGCCTTTGCTTTAACATGGAGGTACCTGCTGCCTAAAAAAAGTAAGTGCTTCCATGTTTCAGTGGCGGTGGATCCTGAAGTTCCATCTCAAACTGGGTTTTATTCTCCTGAGGGGGGGCTGATGCTCTGGCTTGTGTGGTTTTGCTATTTTCTGTGTGAAAATTATTTTATTGCTGTTTCTTGAGGACCCCCACAACTTAAATGTGGATGTACTTGCTTTGCTCCTCAATAGTAAGTGCTTCCATGTTTTAGTGCTGGTGATTCCTCTCCACTGCCCAGTGTTTCACCCCTCCAAAGAAATGGGATGGCAAGGACCCCCTCTACTTTAACATGGAGGTACTTGCTGGATGCCTAAAAAGTAAGTGCTTCCATGTTTTAGTTGTGGTGACTCCTTGGAACGACTCTGCCCAAGATCCAGGTGGCAATTCCTTGGTTTTGCAGTTTCCTACAGGATTGGACCTCTGGAATTTCCACCTTTCCAGCTGCAGGCTAATACTGTTGCTAATATGCAACTCTGTGGTGTACAAACTGGAATTGCACTTTAGCAATGGTGATGGACTGTCAGGCATACAAAAAACAACGAATTCAAATATTCCAGAGGTTGAAAACGTTGTTAAATCATTGTATACGAGCCTGGTAAGCAATAAAAATTGTGCAAAAAAAAAGTTTCCTGTCACTGACAATTTCCAGGCAAACACTTGGTTTGGACAACGGTAAAAACTGCATGCAAAGTTAAACATTAAAAAAATCCATTTGTAGAGAATAAAATACCCTCCCCAGCCACCCACCAGGTACCACGATGAAGTTTTTCATAACCTACTTGGAGAGCACTCTGAGAGGGATGACTTCTTCACCCATTTTGTGCCTTTCTTTGTGTTTTTTCTTGTGCTTCCTTTTAGATTTGGAAATGGAGGTGTCCTTTTTATCTTGGTCATCCCCTGCTGAAACCTCTACATTCAAAAAAAGAAAACGTTTAGTTCAAACATTTAATAAAAACAGTTAATGAACACTACTAGGCTTTTGATTCCAATCTGGATTAAAACCCTTTCCCAGGAACCAGCCCCTCAACCCAAGTGATTTCAATGCAGTTTTTAATCCCCTCTGTTGCATTTTCACCCCCTCCCCTCTCCTTATCTCCCTGTAAGCTTTTTCTTTTGTATTTTATCTGTCACCATTTGCCTAGGCTGACTGTTAAATCCATACTTCACTCAAGTCCCAGGGATATTCACTTCTTTGTCAACTATTTTTACTTCTGGGGGAGGTTTACCTGCTTCAGTGTTGAAAGTTCTTTCCTATTCTCTGCAGTTTCTCCTGAATGACTCTTTACCAGGTTAAATTTTAAACCGCAGGGAACATCACTTCTTTCTGAACTGACCTTGTTATGCCTCCACCAGATTAACCATTTTTTCACCTACTGACCCCAGCAGAACAAACTTTTGCCATTTTCAAAGGCAGAAATCTACTGTTGGATTTAATCCAAATTCCAATGCCCCTACCAGAGCAGGATCACCTGAGATCAATCACAAAAACACTCAAAAGGCAGGGAACAAACATGAATTACCATTCACATCCACATCCTTGGGAGCTTCTGGGGTTTCCTCCTTCACAGGATGAGCTTCATCCTTCTGCAGAGCTTTCTTGGCCTTGGGAGTGGGTGTCTCTCCATCTCCAGAGCTGGTTCTTTTCCTCTTCCCTGGCCTGCTTTCCCAGTGCACCTCTGAGCTCTCTGTTCTGTCCCATTTTCTCTTCTCTCTCTTGGAGTGCTGCCTGTGAGTCTCAGTTGCCTCCATTTCTGAGCACTCTGAAGAAGTCCTGTGTCTTTTGGACTTGGGTACTTGCTCTGCTGTGGCATTGCTGTGTGATTCCTTGGGCTCTGCAGCTGCCTGTACATTGCTCTCTTTCTTCATTTTGGATTTCTTTTTTTTCTTCTTTTTCTTCTCTTCTGCATTAAAAGGACAAGATTTTAAACTGCCCATGATAAAAACTAGATTAAATTAACTGGCCTAGGGTAAACAATCCCAATGCCACGTGTCATGATAACTTGGGATATGATACCTACAGGAGATAGATGTAATAATATATAATAATAGGTATTTGAGTATTAGGTATTTTGAGGTATTTTATATATAAAATAATAGGCATTTGAGCAGAAAAGGAAAAAAACCCCTAACAGATATAGCCTCACAAATTGAGAAAGACCTTTTGAAAGACCTTGAAAGTCTTTCAGAGGCAAAAAGGAAGTTTTTTAGCAGAAATTCACTACCTTTGAGCTTTATGGCCAAACAGCAATGTGAATTTTTATTTGTATGAAGTTGTTACTACACCTGAGATTGGATTGCAGCTCTCTCTTCAGAAGTGGAGACACAGAACTGTTTTTCTTGACCCCCATAGCTTCCCACTTACCTACTACAGTGCTGTTAGTGGTGTTCAGTTGAGGAACAGGCTTATTCTTGACTGTTTTGGGGAAAATCCCAGGTTTCCGTGGTGCTTCTTCTGGTGGATTATTCAGAAACTTAAAACAATAAATCCACAAACCATTATTAAAAGTCATTCTTTCAGCAACATGACTCCTGCTGAGATTTAAAGCTGTATTTTAGGAATTTCTCCAGGATTCAGCAGGTTGAAGCAGTGAAGACACCACAAAGGGCCACTCAAAGCATGACAACAGACCATGACTCACCTCAATGGCTTTCTGTGCTTGCTCCTTAGTTTCAAATTCCACAAAAGCAAATCCCTTGGGATCCCCAGTGCTTCTATATCGGGGGATACTGATGTAAACAACATTCCCACACTTCCCAAACACCCTCTCAATCCAACTGTGACTGACATTTTTGGGAAGCAGCTCCTAAAAAGCAATAAAAAATAAGAATACATTTCTCACTACTGTATTGCCAATGAATCGGGTGGTTTCATACATCTAATTAATTAAGTTTGATATGACAACCTTGAGAAACAAGCAAGAATTATTGTGGAGAGGTCACAGGTGTCTGCCTAAGGAAAATGTTTCATTGTGGTTTGGTAGACAAATGAGAAGCCAGTTACCTGAAGCTTTAAAAATATTATGGGATGAGTCCAAAATGCCAGTGCCTGTCAAATTGTAGTTTATGGGAAAGCACAGAAGTCACCAGTCATGAGATTATTTCAGGCAAATTTAAGGAAAATTTCCCCTAAGCTAAGTGAGGCTGTAAAAATATAATGCAGTTATTATTCCTTAAAGAAAAGCTTAAAATTAAAAACCATTTATCTAAGTACTTGCATTTCTTAAAGAGGACAATGATCAGAGTAATCCAGCCTCTGCTTATCAGGATGGGCATGATTTGGGCATGATTATTAGGTATCCTCACCAGAGAGAGCCTGGTGCCTGCTTGAAACTACTAATGCAGCTAACAGAGATACACCTGAACTGACATAAGTCCTGAAAAGCTTTCTTCAGAGGCAAAGGAAATTCCATCTATTAGACTAGCTCATCTAGGCACATTCTGCTTGTGTTACAAAACCAGAGGCATTTGCAGTAGCAGATTCTGTATTCAGGAGGTACCCCAAACTCAGCCAGAAACTCTGTGATAAAACTAGTCAAGTTCTTCTGAACTTTTCACTGTGTTCATGGCAAAATGAACCACAGGACCTTAGGGGTTGGAAGGGACCTCAATGATCATCCAGTCCAACCCCCCTGCCAGAGCAGGGTCACCTAGACTGAGGTATTTCCACCTAGATGGAGGAATTTCCACCTTTTCACCCAGATGGAAGTGCAGCCAAGCAGGCAAAGTAGCTCTTTGCTCAGATTTCAGCTGGTAGAAGCAACTTGTCACCAAACCAATCCCTTTTTTTGCCATGTTGAGTGCCAGGGCTCCCCTGCCTGTTTCCCTTGTGTGCACTGCACAAGCAGCAGCAGTCTGTCAGTCAGTCAGTCAGTCTCTCCCTGTGTTATCAAGGATATTGATACCTTTGTGACACAACCAATTCTGCAGGCACACACAGTGCACCTCTACAGCATTTCCCTCCCTGTTGAAGGGAAAGAGACAAACAGAACTCTTCATTTTTATCCTACATGGAAATGTTCCTTGTACTCAACCCACACCAGAAAATGGACTGGAATTCTGGGGGGCTGCTTGGCTGGTGTTGCTGTGTCAGCACAGCAGGCACTGGGCAGTGTCAGACACTGTGGAGTGGGCAGAGAGCCTGGCACAGCCTGGCAGCCAAGCCACGTACCACGTAGACCGTCCTGCTGTCCACGTCCATCGGCCGCTCGCCCAGCGGCTGCCGGCGCCGGATTCTTGTGCCTTCCAGATCCAGCTGCAAGAGACAAGCAGGGAAGGAGGGGTTTGGGGAGGGAAGGAGGGGGGGTTGCAGGAGGGAAGGAGGGGTTTGGGGAGGAAAGGAGGGCACCACCCGCTGGCCGCCGCTCCCGCTGCAGCGTGGGAAGCTCCACAAACCTCCACCACGGAGGAGCTCTTCACTGCCCGAGCGATCAGTTTCCCGTCCGTGGTCAGCTTCTTCATCTTGTTGAAGGACACCAGGAGGGAGATGTCCACGTCTAGGGATAAGGAAAGGTGCAGGGAATGATCAGGGATCACCCGGGAAGCATGAGGCCCGTGGCTGGTATTCTGTGAAGCAATCTCAGCCATCACTGTCACCTTGCTCCAAGTTTGGAGGACATATATTGAATTTTCTTCTGTGCCATGCTTTATCAAAGGAATTTTGTTCTTTCACCTCCCCTCTGATAGCTACTGTCTTGGAAAAAAAAGCCCCTTTCTGATGTAGCTTGACAATACAAAAGCAATTTGCATGGAAAACATTCAAGTACTCAAAAAGTGTTTAACCCAGCACAAAGGAGGCCCTGCTGGCACTCCAGTTGTGATGCAACCTGCAAAAGCCTGGACAGAAATGATGTTGTGTTAGTCTTAATTAGAAAAAAAATAAAGGTTAAGACATCCAAGGTGGGTATCTCTATGAAAAGGGGGGTAAATTTTATTCCTCTGAAGTTCAATATACTTGAGGACTGTAGCAGCAGCTGGACCAGGGACTTCCAGTTCAAATACAAACTCCTTCAGAAAACACAAATGACTAAACACTTCTGGAAATTGCCTTTTTTTTTCCGAGTGGAAAAGGCCCAGCTCTTTTTAGAGACAAACTGCACTTCCAGTCCATCTGGAATGACAGTTAACTGGGGCAGTTACACTGACAGGCTGCAGTTCCCTCACCTGGGACTGGGTTTTAAAGCAAAAGCAGGGCAGCCACTGCAGCTGCATTAAAGATCCTCAGACACTGGCACATCGTTTCAAGGTAGAAGATGAAGGCTGGTTCTGAAGTCCAATCAACCACATCAAAAATCATCTAGAGGAAGCAGCCCCATGGTAACTTATTACACAATTTTTCACACATCCAATTTGTGCAGAAAACAAGAAAAAAAATATTTGTAACAACAAATTCAAATGACATTTTAATTTCTGCATAGATCTCTACCCTACAAGTTTATTTGCTTATACAAAGGGGGAAAAAAAGGCAGATGCATCTCACTTATGCTAATAAAGGGAAGCAGAAGAGAAGCCCTAATTGCAGCTCCCAAAAGCCAGCCTCAGGCTCTGCTTCCTGACCTGCCAACTGGTTGCCAAGACCAAACTGCTGTTCCAGGAGCAGCCAGGTAGCTCAAAGCAACTTGTAACTGTCACCAGCAGCACAGTGCAGGAGCAAGATGCCCAGGTATGTTGAAATAGAGCAAATAGGAACTTACACCCATCTCTGGACTTCTCTATTTGCTCCCGGAGAAATCTGTCTTTATGGAGATTGACATCACCAAACCAGAAATCCACCTGCTTTGCTATGTCTGCCAGCACCTGTTTAACCCTTGACCTCTTCTTTTTCTCCCTCTCCTTCTTCTGCTCAGTACTTTCTTCTTCCATGGCTTTGTCTCTTGCAGTTTCAGTCTCCATTCCTGTCATTCTGACAACTGAAAGAGAAATAAAACCCATGAGAAAAATGAAATTATGCTGCATGGAAGGAGTAAATATTCTTGGTTTAGCTTAAACATAGTGAGATTTTGTGCCATCCATTATTTGTAGCATGGAAAAAATACAACCTGGACAAAAGATGAGGAAAATGAGGTCACACAATCACTCTGCAGCTCCTGCCCCATGGCACCCCTGTAGCCCCAGGGATGGACTGGGGGCAAACTGGTACCAAACTGCAACTTGTCATTTGATACTGGCACTATCCTGTTAAATCAGAACTCCTGCCCAGCAGATTCCTAACAGCAGCTCTGGATTTTCAGAAGCAGTCGTGGGATTCATAGTTCCAACTGCTCTTGGGAGTTATCACAGGAGCAGCACTATGGAAATATATCTATAAATGAATTATTTCAAGCACTTGTGCAGGTCACAAATGGTGTTTTACTAACAGAGCTTCAGCAATCAAGCTACTTGTTTTACCTACCAAAATGAAAGCTAAAAAGCAATTTTCCCCTCAATAAACACCTTTTAAGGCTTGAAAAAAAAAAAATAATTATTCATCCTCCACTCCCCATATCCCCCAGCACAAACCACTAGCAAAACACAGTTAAAAAACCCCGAGCACTACACACTTCAGTGATTACCCTTTAAGGTGGAGGGTCAGGCAGAGAAAACCAGCTCAACTGGATTCTGGAGCTGCCTCCGGGAGAGGCTGGAGCAGGGACAGCAGATCCAGAGGCTGCTCTGACACACACACAGGACCTCGGTGCTCCTGAAAAGCACCTATCGAGCCGTGTAAATAAATACAAAGACATACTTGGGCACCTCGTTGATATTCACGGCAGGTCTGGCATGAGTTTGTCTCGAAACACTTTGTTATGGGAAGCTTTCCTACTTGCAAGTCCCCGGAAAAAGAAACTAACAAGAGAAAACTCAAGTCTATCTTTTCACAGCTTTATTTTTGCTATTCTTTGGTTAGGGTTTTTTAATCAATTCTCACTGATTTTTAGGGGTGAAACCGAGTTGTGACAGACCCTCGGAATGGGGCCCTAGAAACTACCCAGAGGGAAGCGACTGGAATTTGGATTTCCCTTGGAAAACAGCAAACCTTGAAGGCATCGCTTCACCTCCAGCCCCCGCAGTGCATTCTAGACCTGAAAACAGCTTTTGGAAGCTGAAATCACCACCAAAATTCCAGTCGTTAACGTGGCCATCACCATATGAAAGGCTTCTCAGCTCTCTGCCAAGGCCACAGCCATCACAGAGAGGAAGAAAACTCTGCACCAGCACCACACGGATGGAAATGGTCCTCAAATTATTGTGCAAATCAGGCTCCCCTGGCCGGATAGCAGCTTCTCTCCCTGCTGTGAATCGAGCTGACCACTCCAGGTAGCCAAAGGTCAACAGCCACCTGGAAAAGATAAGCCAGGGAAAAGCCCCAGGGGAAGCTGAAGCTCCACTCCAACCCTGCAGGCAGGTATTTGTACCAATATTCAGCAGAGCTTGGCTGAGGGCTACAGAGCTTCAAGGTAAAGCATCATTAGCAGGCTCCTGGGGTGGTTTATGGCACTTGAAGGGTTTTTTTATGTTCTCCTCACTCCCAATTATTCTTGCAAACCCCATTTCCATCACGGTGCAAGGCAGTCAGTGCTTTTGCTCCCTTGCCAGCCTCACAGCCCCAAGCCCTATTGGGATACACAATTAAAATCAGAAAAGAGCAAATTCAGGGTCAAAACTCCACTCACTCAAAGCAAAACAGCTGCTGTGCCTCAGTTTCCCTCCAATTAAATAACTAGTTCTATGTGTGAGAGTGAAAGCAGGAAAAGGAGGGAGAGATAAGCAGGGGGAAGGACCTTTAGCAAAGCAAAGATCAGGTAAATTGCAATAACACAGGTCCACACAAACCCACAGGACCTCAGCCATGCAAGATAAGCATTAACCATTTTGCTGCTAACTTGCAAACCCGACTTTTAATGCAACAGAGACCTAGAAAAACACAATCAAAAGTCACTATAATCCATAAAAACAGAGTTCCCTTCATAAAACATCATTTATTCTTTTCTGTGAAGCATCTATGCAAATCCTTGCTTGCTCTGGGCATCTTAAACAGCAAAGTGAGGCAAGGAGGGCGGGGGGAGAGGAGAAAGAATAGTTCAAAACACTCTTTACACCAAAAAGCTTCCATAGAATCGGTGGCAACGCTCAACCAACACTCCAGACCTGCCTGGATCTGTTCCTGGGGGACTTGGCCTGGGTGACCCTGCTCTGGCAGGGGGATTGGACTAGATGATCTTCTAGGTCCCTTCCACCCCCTGACACTCTGTGGGTGTCAGGGCTGTTTCCCGCCACAAGCAGCCCCCTGAGGGTGTCCCCTGAGGCGAGGGCTCAGGTCTCACCCCTGTGGCACAGCCCGGCCGGCACCGCCACCTGCCGGCAAAGCCCCCACCACTGAGGGGAAAAGGGCGCTCAGAAACCCGGAGAGGCGGGCAACAGCGAGGGGAAGATGCCCGGGAGGCGGGCACAGGGCTGGCAGAGGCCGCCGAAGGGCCGGGAGCGGCGGCGGGAGTGTGTGGGGGGAAGAAGCGACGCTGCCCTGACCCCGCCGCTTCCCGCCTCAGGGGCCCGGCGCGCGCAGCTCCCCTCAGCCGCCGCCCCGCCTGCGCGCGCGTGCGCGATATCACCCGGGGGGGGGACGGGGGGACGGACCGGGAAGGGGTACGGGGGGTGTGTGTGTGTGGGGGGGAGACGGGGACGGCACCGCCCCCTGCCTGGGCACCCACCGCGCCCCGCCGCGCACCACTCACCTGCCCGCCCGGCCAGGCGACGTCACCGCGGAACACACCGGGTCGCCGCCGCTGCTCGAATCCGCCGGCGGGCCCGGCCCCCTTCACGGCAGCCGCCTTCGTCAGTCCCAGCGCGACGTCCGAACCTCCTTCTCCGCCCCCCCCCCCCCCCCCCCCCCCCCCCCCCCCCCCCCCCCGCAGGGAGGAAAAACCCCCGCGGCGGCCCCCGCGCCTGCGCAGCGCGTTCGGCAGGCGCGCCTCGGCCACAGGGCACGTGACTTCCTGGCGGCGGTGGCGGGAGGGGAGTGGCGGGCCGGGCCGGGCTCTGACGTCACGCGGGCAGCGGCGGGAAGGTTCGAAGGCGGGAAAGGAGCGCGGCCCAGTGGCCGCCAGCATCACCAGCATCATCAGCATCATCAGCATCACCAGCATCACCAGCATCACCACCAACACCACCAACATCACCGTCACTACAAGTAGCACCACACAGGTGGGTCGGGCCGCGGCGCCCGTTGGCTCCCTCGGTGGATCCCGTCTCCTCGCTTAGTCCCGGCTTCCCCGCGCTGCTCTCAGAGCCGTTTGCTGCCGGTCAGGGGCCGTTCCCGGGAGCTGTCACCCCGATTTCCCGCGCTCCAGAGTCAGGGACCCTCCGCGGGAAACACTCAGGGGCTACCCGGGCTAGACACGTGGAACTGGATTATTCCCTGGGTAGCTCCCACGCTTGGCTTTGCCTTGAACCCTCAGCTGTTTTTTATCACCAGTAGATTCCGTGCCCAGCGCTGGTCGACCCCGAAATTTCCCTGTCCCTAAGCCAGGAAGATTTCAATGGGTGTTTTGCCACAGCAATGGCTTCTCAAGAATTTACTGTAAGTGAATTTTTTATTGCTGTGGGCAATAAAATGGAAATAAAATAAGATATTCAGAAGCTGCTCAGTTCCCGACGTGTTTTCTTATTTCCCCACGTGAAAAACAGGTGCTGTACACTCACCAGAAAACAAAGAAATCTAAAACCTGGCAGGATGGGATTCTGAAGATTAGAACTGGCAGGAATAAGGTGAAGAACTCGGGATTTCATCCCCCTGGGTTTGATATCTGAGGCTGCTGGACCCTCAGAAGCAAAAATCAGGGGCAATCCAGCCCATCTGTGAAATAAAGTCAGTGAAAATATCTTTTTTTTTCTGCTTGCAGGCTTACTTGTTTGATGAGCAAGGACAATGTTTGGAGAGCATTTTCATGAATACTCAGGTATCTTCTTTATTTTCCTTATTATTTTTATGCTTGACTGCAGTTTTTCCTCTCGGGGAGCA